>JAHHZJ010001315.1:0-38421 GCA_021437245.1 Aegilops speltoides
AGTTTGGACCAACGCTTAGACAAGCAGCGGCGGGAGGGCTATAATAAAGATGACCCTTGGGTTAATTACTCCCAAGGGAAAAGTAGGTGGTGGTGAGGCAAATGGTAAAAGGCAATGTTGGGCCTTCTTTGGACAAGTTTTATTCAAAAGCGAACTGTCGAGGGGTCCCATAAATCACCCGACAGCGTAAGGGGCGCAAAATCGGGAACATAACACCGGTATGAGCGGAAACTAGAGGCGGCAAGAGTGGAACAAAACACCAGGCATAAGGCCGAGCCTTCCACCCTTTACCAAATATATAGATGCATTATATAATATAAGAGATATTGTGATATCCCAACAAGTAAACATGTTCCAACAAGGAACAACATCTCCATGTTCAACGAGGAACAAACTTCAATCTTCATGCAACTAACAATGCTATAAGAGAGGGCTGAGCAAAGCGGTAACATAGCCAAACAACGGTTTGCTAGGAATGGTGTCAAAGGTTAGGGTTCATGGCAATATGGGATGGCTTGACAAGCGAGGTAATAGGTAGCGCCAGCATAGCGAAAGATAGAGCAACTAGCATAGCAATGATAGTAGTGAGATCCGAGTATTAGCGATCATCTTGCTGAAATCCCTTGAGGAAGAAAACGAGTCCATGAAGAAGACAAGCGGGAGTAGTCGAGCGAATCCTCACAACTCCGAGCGAAAGCGAAGCTAATGAGAGAAGCAAACCGGAAAGAAGCAAACAACATAGTAAACAACCATCACATAAGCATGGCATGATGCACAATCAAGTATGATGCATGTCGGTTTAATGAGGCATGGCATGGCATGGCAAAGTGCAAACAACACTACAAATTAAGTGGAGCTCAATATGCAGCGAGTTGCATATTAATGGCTTTCATCACAATTATCTAGTTTGATCTCGTTTAGGTACACAACAATATTAAATGTTGTTAAACATGTCAAGGGTGAAAGCATAACAAAACTACCTACCTAGGCAAGTTTAAATGAGAATAGGAAGCAACGAGCAACAAGTCAGGAAAATCCTCATAAGCATATTTTAAGGTTTGGTACTGTTCTGCCCTAAACACAATTTTAGAGTTGTTAAACATGCAAGATGAGTGTACCATGTTAAACTAGGCAAAAATTCTACCCCATTTACATATAAAGTTTATTAAATTCGATTTACGGTTAAATAGTTATGAAATAAATCATTTTAACATGGCATTTGAGCAAATTTAAGCAAACATCATTTTAAACATTTTTATACATGGATGAAAATGGCATATTATGAAACTAGATGAAATTCTAAGCATTTTACATATAAAGTTTGTTTTAATCCGATGCACGGTTAATGAGTTATTAATGCATGAACATGGAGGGTTTTACATAAATCGTAATTCATTGGATAATTAGCAAAATTATGAAGACGGGAAAAAAAAAAAATGCTACCGGCGCAGCTGCCTTTGGCCCAATAGGAGAAAAAAAAAAAAAAAGGCGCTGGGGCTTCTCACGAGAGCTCTAGCGAGCGGTCGGTGGAGAAGGGGCCCAGGCTAATGGGCGGATCTAGTGAAGGGAGGTGGCTCGAGCTCGTGCGTCGATCAGTCGTGAGACTTAAGCGTGTGTAGTGAGGAAGGACGAGGCGCTGGTTCGACAGCAGCGAAGCGGTAGCGGCGCCGATGGACTCATAAGCGCGCCTCTCCGGCAAAAAGCGAGGATGGAGGCGAAAGCGACCGTTCCGCAGCGAGGGAGCAGCGCCTCGCGGATCTGGCGAGCGGTGGCAAACAAGCGAGCGTGGCGGGAGCTACAAAGACATGGCGAAACACATTGGCGGAGAAGTAGCAGTCTCACGGAGAAAGGGGATCTGAGGAAGGAAGGGGGCAGGCGGAGGATCCGGTCGCGGAAGGTCGCCAGTGGAGCTGCTCGCCGCAGAAGATGAGAGCCGCGGAGAGCGTGGGTATGCGATTCGTTAAATCTGCTTTCGAGCAAGCGAGCAGTTCGATCGATGCGGTAGCTGCGGCTACAAGTTTTGGCGAAGGCCGGCTGGCGGGAACTCCGGCGGCGGCGACCACGGCTACTGATGATGCGGCAGCGACAAGAGGAAGCGATAAGTGCTGGATCCGGGGAAAAGGCGAAAACACGCATGGGGGAATGGCGGACTTAGGCGCTATGGCGCCTTGGTCGGCCTTGACCATGGCGAGACTTCCGTTGCTCACTGGCGAGAAAGGCGGAGCCTGAGAGAGAGATTAGGAAGGGAAGCAGGATGGAAGTACAAGGCGCCGAGGAGCATAAGCAACGGCGACACGGAACTCCAGCGGTAGCCACGGGTAAAGCAGCGGTGAGAAGAGAAAAGCGGGTGTGGGGAGACTTGCGGTGGTCTCGAACCAGACTAGAGTGTGGGGCACAGTGCGGGCGGCCTGTTGCGCTCGTGCTGTTCAGCGTAACAAGGAGGAGACTTGGGTAGTGGCGAGAGGCGGGTCGGCGCTCTGCTCGGACCTCGGGAAGAAGAGGAGGCGTGGTTGGTCGTGGTCATAAAACCCGGAGGTGGTCGGGGCGAGAGAGGATCTGGATCGGGTGCGCTCTGGTTGATGCGATTTTGAAAGCGAAGGAGGAAGAGGTTAGCTGGTTGGTGGCGGTGGATCCAGGGAATTTGGTGGAGTGGCTGGCGGCGGAGGATTTGATGGATGGGACAGCTAGGGCTAGGGTTTGTCAGGATATATATAGTAGATGGTTAAGTGGAGACTATTTGGTCCCTCCGATCATAATTGGATGGCGAGAAATAAATAGGTAGGGAACCCAAATAACAAAAGCGAGAGCGTTTTGTAAGCGTTAGAGATGATCGGACCGCCAGTAACGACTAGAGCCAGTTGAGGTTCGAGGCGAGGTTTGAGACCTTGAGGACTGAGAGAGGTCAGCGAAGACAAGGGGTTTTGTGGTCTCGGAGAAAGAAGAGGGGTTCAAAGCGGTCTAAGGAAGGTCAACAAGGGAAGCGGTCGACAACATGTCAATGAAAGCGGCGGAACCACGAGGGACTCGAAAAGCCGGTTGGTCTCGGGCGGCGGCAAAAGCAAGGGGACACGGCTTAACTCTGAGCGGAGTGCGAGGTTTTTAAAATATAGCCGCAGCGAGTGCGATGCAATGCGAATGATGTGATGATGAAATGCATGACATAGACAAAATGCAAAGCGAAAGACAAAAACCAACCACGGAGAAAATAATATATCGCATCTCCGGAAAAGGCAGGAGTTGGAGTTCACGAATATGAAGAAAGCTACATCGAGGCGTTACAACACTCCACCACTACGAGAGGATCTCGTCCCGAGATCTAGGATGGCACCGGAGGAAACGAAAGAGGAAGATAAGCGGTAAAACTAAGTTGCTTCTTCGACAAACGAGTGAAACCATGAACCCTGAGAGGTTGAGCAAAATGAAGGAAAGAAAACAACAAAGATGAACATAGTTGAAAACACTCCGTTAGAAAAGGGGAACACGGAGTATTACGAGAACTTGAAGGTTGAAAGACATGGAAATAAGAGCTTCACGAACGAAAAGAATATGACCACATCGGTATAATGATATAGCCAAGGAACAAGAATGACAGAATTTGGGCAGCACTCCGGTAGAAAAGAGAAGAAAAACTTGAAAAGATTAAAAGATATTGAAGAGATGATACACCACTCCGGTTAAATGGATAAGCAAGAAAAGAACACGACCCTCACAATCGACGATGATGAGTGAAGAGAGCAACATCACCATGCCTCCGGAAAAAAAATAGAAGATAGATTATTGGAATAAAAGAACGGAGAAGAAAATGACATCTTCTGCCACAAATGAGCTTGGAAAGCACTCTTTCAAGAAGATTAGAACGGAGTTGTTGGAAAACCAACAACGAAAAGAACAAGCTTGTAGTGGGCTTATGGAAAACATCTCAAAACTATGAGGTGACAACCGGCCACTAACGGAAACCATTGATTTGATTGAGAGCACCAAAGAGATGAAAAACTGCTTTCGCCGAGAGGATAGGAGAAAACTCGGATCATTGATAAGCACCACAAATAGCAACATCCCTTAGGGAAGGCTTTAGGTGAAATCTATACCAAGATAACTCCAACAAAAGATTGATAGATTTAAACTACCTCATTCTTGACAACATGTGCATCATGAAACATGAAGGAAATTGTCAAGAATGATATAACACCATCTCAAAAGATAAGGTAGAAGGAATTGCACTTTGGAATGCAAGACGAAGAATACTTGAGCTCCTCAAAACAAAACAAGTGTTGGGCACCCTGTTTAATTTTGAGTAAAGCTTGGCGGGTCATAACTTCGAGAGAAATCTTGCAGAACAATTGAAGAATGAAAGGAAACCTTGACGTAGCACCATGTAGAGCCTCCATGAAGAACTCCGGTTAGAAAGGATGATAAAAGAAAGAGAACTTGAAAACACAAGGTGAAGCCTTGCGATGATTTAGATGGATCTCCGTGATACTTAGAGCTTGGAACTCCGGAAAAGAAAGATGAAACAAATGAAGCCGAAATTTATTCATCATGAACAAACTCGAAAGAAGAATTAATCACTTGGATGAAACCAGAATAAGAATTATGTTATGCGTATCCTTCACCAATTTAAATTGATGACAAGCAACGGATTTGACATACTACTTATTCTCGTAGAAAGGATTGAAGAGAGATATTGCTCAACTTGGGAAGGTCTTGATGGAACCACCGATAGGATTGGAAAGAACAAATGAGTTGATATGATGAACAAGGAAGAGAGATCTTGAAAGAACCACCGTTGAGTAGGGGTGCATCACCGATAAGAATTAGCAAATGAACGAAGGTGCTTGAGACAAGCTAGATACATGAGAACAAAGAGATCAAGAACTGATTAGAGGATATTAGATTGATGCACGGCAAGATAGGAGAATGATAGCTGGCGCTGAGAATGAATAAACCTGAATTGATGGACTCCGGATGACAAGCTGAGAAGACTCTTGAATATCTCGATGGGTGAAAAAGATTCTCTGTCGAAAACAATTATGAGAGGATGGCAACAAGCTAGCACCATGAATCTTGAAGAGAATGGAGCAAGATTAAAGAAACTCTTCTTGGTCTTCAAATGATGAGAATGACAACGAAACACCACCAAGAATTATTGAGGCACACGGAAGAATCAAAAGCGAAGAGGTTGAGCCAACTATGAAAAGAATTTGAAAGATCTTGGAGAAAAGCATTTGGTGATGAAAAACCCATTCTTCGTCAAACTTGGGGGCAATTTAGGATAGCTCAGGGAAAATAGAAGAGTCGGGTAAGATCACAGGAAAACACGTGGGTTAGGGCCTCACAAAGAAAACACCGTTGAAATGATTTAAAAGATTGCCTTTGGTTGAATTAAATGGCTTGAATGAGATACCAATCTCGAAAGAGCTTGAGCGAATCAGAGTGGAAAACACGAATCTTCAAGATATCTTGAGCACTCGGAATAACAAATAGCGAGAAGTAGAATGATAATGAGGTGCACCGGTATGAGAAGACATTGAAATGAGGAGAGAATATGATGAATATCGAAAGCTTGAATAGGATCCGGAGAAGAAACAACAATGAAGGATGATGAACTTGAAGCTGTTGAGCATCTTCATGGGAAATCACCGGATAAGAACATTGATTGAAAAGAATGAAGAGACTTCACATGAATAAATGGATACTTGATTAAGAAAACTGTGTCCTTGAAGAAAGGGGTGGGAGGGTGGGGAAAAACAAAGACAACTTGGAGCGGATGAAATAAACAGCGTTGAAAAACTTAGAAATGATCTTGCGGATGGGAAAATGATGGGATCTACTTAAAGAAGCACACCGTTGGAAAGAATTGACATGACAATCTCGATTGTCGAGAAGGATTAGTATTCACATCGATATATGAGAACACCATTTAGGAAAGGTATGGAATCAACACTTGACATTGAAGCAACTTCGAATACCACAACTCAAAACAAAACAAAGGATAAGGCTCTGCGAATAAGCGGAACAAACATATGATAGAGATTTCGTCCAGAAGTTTTAAGTGGTGGGGCCTACGGGCTCAATCGTACAGCACCATCATGTACAAGGCAGTGCACATGACATCTGAAGCGTCCCAGTCGGCATAGCCAAGGACTCTTTAAGACACCAGCGAGACCCTTTGTAAAACCAACCGTGAATAGGCGGACCACTAGGCGTCGAACCCCAATTTCATATCATACATCCGTCGGAAAAGATATCCTAAGAGCTACTTGAATTCCCACCTATAAAACTCCCGAAATTTTCGGTTATGCAATCGGTGTTGGGGATCTGAGAACAATATATATCTCACCCAAGCTAACAATCCCTACATCCATTTGTATCCATCCTTCAACACATAACCAAGAAACCTTCCGAAATCGTCTACCTCAACCTTGAAAAGCATCAGTTATCTGAGTCATGGCAATACTCCGTACTCACCTCGATCTTTGGGTTAGCGGGGTTATCTCACCAACAAGCGCATAAAGAGATTTTCGATGTCGGTACTAAACTCGGGTATTCGAGGCTGCAGCGATAAAATTATGGCGACAACACCTCGGAGCTCAACTCCGGGACACTTTGCCACAACCCTAAATGTGGGAGGCAACCAAGACAATGTTGTCATCATAAAACCATGGAGCGATTCTAAAATACCAGCGTGATCCTAAAAAAATTTTAGTGAAATTTGAGAAGAAGAGTCAAAACTCTCGTCGGGATACCTCACGAGAAGGTCGAAGGGACTGGGGAGTAAAAGAATTCCTAAACTCTCCGATATATATAATCCTAAATGACTCAAAACAATTTTCTAGACACAACTCGGACGCTAAAAGCGATCAAGCGGTGGGGCTCCTAAGGTGGGAGGCTCGATTACCAACATAGCGCCCTCATTGCGGCTATATCTCCCCGTGTCGAAAAGCGACTTAGAGGCATAACGCATTGAAAGCAATGTCGCAAGTGAGGTAATCTTCACACAACCATGTAATACATAAGGAAAAAGATACATAGTTGGCTTACAATCGCCACTTCACACAAATACATAAATAAAGCATTACATCATCGAGATACAATCAAGGTCGACTCTGGAACCAAAATAAAGAAAGAACCCCAAATCGATAAAAGGTCCCCGATCGACCCCAAGCTGGGCTCCACTCTCTGATCAACTAGAGCGAAACAACACAAAGGGCAAGATCTTCATCGAGCTCCTCCTTGAGCTTGATTGCGTCACACCTTTCGATAACATAGGCACACACCAAACTGGTTTTGGAAGTATCTGGTGAGTCACGAGGACTCGGCAATCCCATTACCATGGGTATCAAGACTAGCAAAGCTTAATGGGAAAGGAAGGGTAAAGTGGTGAGGTTGCAGCAAGCGACTAAGCATGATATGGTGGCTAACATACGCAAATGAGGCGAGAAGAAAACAAAGCGGAGCAGTGTGAAGCTAGCAATGATCAAGAGGTGATCTGAACACCTACTTCGTCAAACATAACCACGAAACCGTGTTCACTTCCGGACTCATAGAAGAAGAGACCATCACGACTACACACTCGGTTGATGCGTTTTAATTGGATCAAGTGTCAAGTTGTCTACAACCGGACATTAACAAATTCCCATCTGCCACATAACCGCCGGACTGCGGCTCTCGAAAGTTTATACCTGCGGTGTCCCAACAACCCATGACAAGCTCTCGCGATCATCGAAGAATAGACCTTCACCGCGACACTCCGATCAGGCTCGGTATCGGTACATCAAGACATTTCGACAATGGTAAAACAAGACCAGCAAAGCCGCCCGTCTTGAAACATCCCGATAGTAGCTGCGCGTATCTCGTCTCGAGCCACGGACCGGATGAGCTAAGCGTCACAGTACCCAGCGTAACCCAAGTTGCCAAGGGATGGTCGCCGCGGTGCTCTAGTTTGGACCAACGCTTAGACAAGCAGCGGCCGGGGGGGCTATAATAAAGATGACCCTTGGGTTAATTACTCCCAAAGGGAAAAGTAGGTGGTGGTGAGGCAAATGGTAAAAGCAATGTTGGGCCTTCTTGGACAAGTTTATTCAAAGCGAACTGTCAAGGGGTCCCATAAATCACCCGACCCGTAAGGGGCGCAAAATCCGGGAACATAACACGGTATGGCGGAAACTAGAGGCGGCAAGAGTGGAACAAAACACCGGGCATAAGGCCGAGCCTTCCACCCTTTACCAAATATATAGATGCATTATATAATATAAGAGATATTGTGATATCCCAACAAGTAAACATGTTCCAACAAGGAACAACATCTCCATGTTCAACGAGGAACAAACTTCAATCTTCTGCAACTAACAATGCTATAAGAGGGGGCTGAGCAAAGCGGTAACATAGCCAAACAACGGTTTGCTAGGAATGGTGTCAAAGGTTAGAGGTTCATGGCAATATGGGATGGCTTGACAAGCAGGTAATAGGTAGCGGCATAGCGAAAGATCGAAGCGACTAGCATAGCAATGATAGTAGTGAGATCGAGTAGCGGTCATCTTGCACGAAATCCATAAGGAAGAAACGAGTCCATGAAGAAGACAAGCGGGGAGTAGTCGAACGAATCCTCACAACTCGAAGCAAGCGAAAGCTAATGAGAGAAGCAAACCGGAAAGAAGCAAACAACATAGTAAACAACCATCACATAAGCATGGCATGATGCACAATCAAGTATGATGCATGTCCGGTTTAATGAGGCATGGCATGGCATGGCAAAGTGCAAACAACACTACAAATTAAGTGGAGCTCAATATGCAACGAGTTGCATATTGACGAAACACCACATGCAATTATCTAGTTTGATCTCGTTTAGGTACACAACAATGTTAAATGTTGTTAAACATGTCAAGGGGTGAAGCATAACAAAACTACCTACCTAGGCAAGTTTAAATGAGGCCGGAAGCAACGAACAACAAGTCCGGAAAATCCTCATAAGCATATTTTAAGGTTTGGTACTGTTCTGCCCTAAACACAATTTTAGAGTTGTTAAACATGCAAGATGAGTGTACCATGTTAAACTAGGCAAAATTCTACCCCATTTACATATAAAGTTTATTAAATTCCGAGCTACGGTTAAATAGTTATGAAATAAATCATTTTAGCATGGCATTTGAGCAAATTTAAGCAAACATCATTTTAAACATTTTATACATGGATGAAAATGGCATATTATGAAACTAGATGAAATTCTAAGCATTTTACATATAAAGTTTGTTTTAATCCGATGCACGGTTAATGAGTTATTAATGCATGAACATGGAGGGGTTTTCTGTAAATCTGTAATTCATTGGATAATTAGCAAAATTAGCAGACGAGGAAAAAAAAAAATGCTCTAGGGCAGCTATGACTGGCCCATGAGGAGAGAAAAAAAAGCAGAGCTGAGGGCTTCTCCTGAGCTCTAGCAGGCGATCGGTGGAGAAGGCTGAGTGGGCGGATCTAGTGAAGGGAGGTGGCTCGAGCTCGTGCGATCGGTGCGTGGGACTTGGCGCGGTCAGCAGCAGTGAGACGGACTGAGCCTGGATTCGGCAAGCGAGAGGCTGGCGGCGCCGTGGACTACATAAAGCGAAGCCTCTCCGGCAAAAGCGAGATGGGGGCGAAAAGCGACCCGTTCGGGGGCGGGGCAGCGCCTCGCCGGATCTGGCGGAGGTGTGTGTGCGAGGCGAGGCGTGGGGAGGCTACAAAAGACATGGCGAAAACATTGAGAAATGTAGCAGTCACGGGAGAAAGGGATCTGAGAAGGAGAGGGCGGGCGGAGGATCCGGTCGCGGGGAGGTCGCCCGGTGGGCTGCTCTGCTGCCCGCGCGGCGATGAGGAGGCAGCGGGCGTGGGTGACTGCAGTTCGTTCGTCTCTGCTCGAGCAAGCGAGAGGCAGGATTGATCGTCTGGTATTTGCCTTCTGAATTTTAAAGCGGGCAGGCGGCAGGAACTCCGGCGGCGGCAACCACGACTACTTGATGATCTGGCGGCGACAAGGAAGAAGCGATAAGTGCACTGGATCGGGCGGGGAAAGACGAAACACGCATGGGACAGCGGCGTGAGCTTGGCGCTATAAGCGCTTGGTCGGTAGCAACCATGGCGAGGCTTCGTTGCTCTACTGGCGAGAAGAGGCAGAGAGCACGAAGAAGTTAAAGGAAGGGGACGGGATGGAGAAGTACAAAAGTAGCGAGAGCATAAAACAACAGCGACACAGAACTCGGCGGTAGCCCTCGGTGAAAGGCGGCAGTGAGGCGGAAGAGACGGCAGGTGTGGGGAGACTTGCGGTGGTCTCGAACCAGACTAGAGTGGGGGCACGGTGCGAGGCGGCTGTTCGCGCTCGTACATTTCAGCGTAACAGGAGGAAGACTTGAGGTAGTGGCGAGAGCGCGGTCTGGCGCTCTGCTCAGACCTCGGGAAGAAGGAAGCGGCAATTTGTGGTTGGTCGTGGCATAAAACCAGGGAAGGTGGTCGGAATGAGAGGATCTGGATCGGGTCTTGCGCTCTGGTTGGTCTGATTTGAAAAACGAAGGAGGAAGAGGTTAGCTGGTTGGTGGCGATGGATCCAGGGGAATTTGGTGGAGTGGCGGCGGAAGATTTGATGGATGGGACTGCTAGGGCTAGGGTTTGTCGGATATATATAGTAGATGGTTAAAGTGAGGACTATTTGGTCCCCTCCGATCATAGTGGATGGCCCGAAATAAATAGGTAAAGGAGCCCAAATAACCAAGCGGAGGCGTTTTGTAGGCGTTAGGGAGGATCCGGACCTTGATAGCAACAGAACCGGTTCGGGTTCGGGCAAGTTCGAACCTTGAGCGAGGACACGAGAGAGGTCAGCCGAAGACAAGGGGGTTTGTGGTCTCGGAGAAAGAGAAGAGGGTTCAAAGCGGTCTAAGGGAAGGTCGGCAAGGGCAAAGGCGGTGCGACAACATGTCAATGAAGAAAAGCGGCGGAACACGAGGACTCGAAAAACCGGTTGGTCTCGGGCGGGCTGACAAAAGCAAGGGGACACAGCAGCTACTGAGCGGGTGCGAGGTTTTAAAATATGGCATGACAGCAGTGCGATGCAATCTCGAATGATGTGATGATGAAATGCATGACATGAACAAAATGCAAAGCGAAAGACAAAAACCCAACACGGAAAATAATATATCGCATCTCCGGAAAAGGCGAGGAGTTGGAGTTACGAATATGGAAAGCTACATCGAGGCGTTACATCACCCTCCTCATTGAAGACCTTGAAGAGCAGTGGCAGCGTCGTCATACTCGAAGTGGATAGCACAGGCTCCCTCTGCGTAGCAAAACAGGCGACCTCGCCCCATCCTCGCGTCGGGAAAGGCGTCTCGGGGGCATCACCTCAACTTTATCTCGATGGCCAAGCTGCTGACACACGGCGTGCTGCAGCCACAGCTCGACTAGCCCCCTCGAGGCGGCTCATTTGGCGAAGAACCATGGAAGCGGATCCGGGTGTGGGGAGGCGTTACGCCCACACCCGCAACTTCAGCTGTGAGCTGCCCTCGGCATGGGTCCATGGTGCGGTCGGTGAGGGCAATGGTGGCGTGCCACCATTGGCGGAACACCACTCGGCAGCCAGCGCACCTTCATCCACGAGCCGGCGTATATGGGGAGGGGAAGCCAGGCGGAGGCCTCAATTGCCAAGGCCTGGTCACCTCTTGCTCCCTTTGCGGACATCGTGGGGGCCCGAGCCGTTTCTTTAGCGGGAGAGGTGGGGCCCCTCCTAGAAGCTTTCCCCTCTTGGCAGAGAATACCTCTGATCGGTGCAATGGGAACAAGATGGAGAAAGAAGCGAAGCCGGTGGAAGCAAAGCGCGAAAGAGAGATGGGCGGGGAGCTCGCCCGGCTTACATGTTAGCCAAGAGAAGGTAAATTGTCGGCCTCCCATGTTCTCGGTAATGATGATTCTCTCTACATACATCATGCGATTATCCGTCGAGCGATTCTTAGAAAGCGTGGAAGCGGAGTAGCCCGTCACATCAATACGCCATCGCGTCATCAAGACCCATGATGGTTAGAACGGCGCTCGCACTTACCCCCAACCCTTCAAAATTTATCATCAGGATCTGCAAAGGTTCCATGCAAGGTTCACCTCACAAAGGCTCGACTGGCGTGAGGCATGACCACAACGGCAGGCGGCGCCCGGGCGGAAGCGAGCGCAGGTTTCTCTTTGGTGCAAAGCCGGCAAGCCGCCTTGTGGAGTCGAGAAATCAGCCAAAGGTTTCCATTCTGGTACTGCGTGAGACCAAGACGCCAAGGCAGCGGGAGCCGGAGGTCATCAGCGAAACCCACCATGGCGTGCGACCCGACGAGCTTTTCGCAGGTAAAGACTACTTTTGTTAGGATAAGTTGTACCACTTGTCCCCTTTCAAATCCGGCCGTTGTGGGATCCCTTCCCGCCAACATTTGGGAAGTGGACCAAGGCCACTATAAATTGGACTAGCCACCACCATAGAACACAAGACAAGTCGAACTAGCTCACACCACACCAGCTCAAGAACACCTCACCTCCACGAGGCGGTTCATCCACTATACTAGTTCATCCTCAACCCTCAGGGCAATCCACCAAAATGCTAGAGTAGGGTATTACACATAAGGTGGCGAACCAGGATAAAGGCTGATGTGTCTCTTTGTCTCTTTGAGGCTTGTTACGCTAGGCTTAGGAGGATCGCATGAGTAGGCGGTGTGTAGGTTGAGATCTCCACGCACCCTAGAGTTGAACCTCTCAAGGATTTGCGGATCCCTTAATCGACAGTGCTGCTATATGCATAATTGCAGATAAATTGCTGAGAGTCGAACCCTCGAGGTGTGACCTTGCCTGCATGAAGAACACGCATAAAGGGTGAAGCGATCGACGTGATTGAAAGCGACTTATTATTTGAAGGCGAGCAGGTCTCCGGTGCTAGTTAGAGGCGGGTGTCCAAAAGTTGAGCAAGATCTCAAGGGCGCCACTTTCGCAAGTCACGAGCTCCTCGAGGAGAGAATAAATCTAAAGTGGCCGAACTTCATAAGGCCCTTCAAGAAGCCAAGAGTCGAGGTTCAAATCTCGAGCAGCTCTCGAGGAGATCCGAGCAGACCGGATAGATAGCGGTGTAAGCCCTTTCTTTTCTGATCTAAGTTTGGCGTCGAGAGGTATACCTTACTTAATCGACTATGGAGTTCTCGGGCGCTAATGCGAGATCTTCGAAGATTGCCTCTACGACGTTGTGCAATTCTAGCAAGCCTAGGAGAACAATGCGATGGAGAAAACATTACGATCGCGATCAGTGAGTGCGAGGCGCTCGGCAGCTGCTGAGCGACCAAATAAGCGCGATGGGGCAGAGTTGCACAAGATGTCGGGCGGACACGAAGGAAGTCATACTCCGGTGTGGCGGCGAACCCGTTCTGAGCAGCTATTTTGGCCTAGTCGCGGCGACTCATCGATCGTCGTGCCCGTGTTGCGGTCAAATGGTCGGTGTGCATAGAGCGTGCACGAGGGCCTTCGCGCGTCAAGGTGCATTGAGGCGAAGATGAAAGCCGCCGTTATCGCGGTGGAGGTCCTCCGAAAGTGAGACCACCGCCTTGAGCGTTATTTAGAGCGTCGTCCTAGGGTGCTAAGCGATAGAGGTCGGTGCTCAAGGACATTATATTAGAATGAATGTATCAGAATGACCGAGCGTGTTTATTATATATATTAAGGCCTTGTAACATATTTGTGCCATTATCCAAGTTCTTTCATCACATGCGGTTGTTTTGTATTCACGAGAGTTTTCTAGTTGCCGACCCGGCCCCCACGTAGATGCTACGGGGTGTCGGAATAGCACATAGTACTCTTCTTATGCTTTGTTGGTCCGTGTGAAGGTGTCGGTCGATGAACGAGCAATCGGACTTTGTGGCATTACCACTCTCCTTAGCCATAGGAGTCGGCGATGGGCTATGAAACAGCCCTTAGTATGTATCACGGTTATCCGAATGCGGATCGTTACGTATATAGTGGAAAATAGTCCTTCCTTTATCTGGAAAAATGTTAAAGATTTAGTAAGTCAGGCGGCTATTCCGGCTCTGCCGGCGTCATAATGATCGATTTTAAGCTTTCTCTCTTGAGGTGCTTGACAGACAAACTAGAAACACAATCATGAGTAGTTCTCCTTTACTACCCTAGTCGAACAAGCAAGCGTGAGGTAGCAAACGAGAAGGACGACCCAACTATTGACTAGAGACATGATTGAATGATGCATCTAATGCCAAGTTCGGAATGACTGAAGTGTGTGCTACAAAGTTGTCGGGCTTTTGTTTAGCGGCACATATGTGGCGATATAGAGCAGTGGCAATGGGTGTCGAGGTATGTGAATGTGACAACTAGAGGCGAATGCAGTTTATGAATAAAGTTGATACCGAAAAAATTGTCCTTACTAGGATGTGATTGATCGTCGAAACATGATCTTGCAGAGTGTACCATAAGCACCAAAGTCATTTTACATGCGGGGTCTAATAATAAGGAGAAAAGCTTAATGCAGGTCGTTTCAATAAAGTTTGTCCAAAGAGTCGTTTGGATATCTGCTGCTGCGTCTGCACGCTTTAGCCTTGTAGAGAGGGTTCCTTAAAGGAGCGATCTTTGGTTACCGGCATAAAACCAGACTCGAAGAATCCTTGTAAGTTAAGTAGGATATATGAGTTGAATGCTTTTTGTGGTAGGAGAGAAAAGTAATAAAAAGAAGGTGGAAAGTCATGCGAGAATTGAACCATACTACGAGACACATCCGTGTATACCTCCGTTGATGCCCAAGGTATTTTGAGTGTCTTGATGATGCATCGTGGTACAAATTCTGCTTGGGTGTGTGCGGCGTCGGCGGAGCGAAACTACTAGTCTAGCTCAGTGCAAGGCCGTCAGCTTGCGAGATTGGTCGGACTCTTTGCGAAGTCCGGTGGCTTGATGGCGATGGGTTGTGCGGCTTGAGGCGCTCTGTACTTTGGCTGCGAGCATGGTGTGCTCCTCCATGCGGAGGGCGTTCCATGTTTCCATTGGTATTATGATGCATGGACCCGGGCATTTTGAGCTTTAAATAAGCATAGTGCGGGACAACGTTGAATCGAGCAAAAGCGGTTCATCCGGCGGTCGTGATAGCCAGCCGAAAGTGCGATATTGAAGATCAAGTCTTCACTATGGAAGTTGTCGGGCGGGCGAAGACAACTTCAATGTTAATGAGCCCAGCAAGCAGGCCTCTCGCTAGAGTATTACTCCTTTAAAGGTAGTTTTAGTGGGCTAGATTCTTGTGAGATCAATACCCATTTTGTGGGCGGTGTCTGGTAAAGTAGGTTAAGACTCTGCCCCGTCCATGAGGACTTGCGTGATGAGTGGAATCCGTCGATGATTGGGTCGAGGACCAAAGCTGCGAACCTCCATAGCGGATCTTGGTGGGTGGTCCTTTCGATCGAAGGTGATCGGACAAATCGACCATGGGTTGAATTTTAGGGCGGCCCGCTCTCTACGGTGTAGATGTCCCTTAATGCACTTGCTCTCCCATTTGGGGATGTGGGTGACATAGATCATGTTCCTTTGTTTTGACCTCGAGGTAGCCTGCGCCCTGTGTTGATTAGGCGAGGCTCTTCGTTGTCGTCCTCATTTGGTGGCCTTTTCCCTTGTGTTCGGCCTTGATCTTGCCGGCTGTTTAAAGACCCAACTGTTTACATTGGTGTGATTGGCAGAGTTTATTAGGGGTGCCATGAATCTGGCGGGGCCGATCAAGGATGTCATCAGCTGGATGGACCATCTTTGTTTCCTTTGAATAGCTTCTTCATTTGTCGGACTTTGGAGCCACTTGAATCTGGTATTGATTGCCGTGTCTTAGTTATTGTTTGGACCTTGTGCTTATCACATCGTAACTTGCCATTATCGTCCACAGCGGAGGTGCAGGTCGGCTCTTTGCTAATAACCGGCAGGCTAGCGACTATCTTCTCCATATAAGCGGTTCATAAGTCTTGATGAGAGATGCCATGGACTTTGGCTTCTCTCGGCGAGGTGTCAGGCGAGCCACTCATCTCGGGTGCTATGTTTGAAGGCCGCGAGGGCTTCGGCGTCTGGACAATCTACAATCTGGTTCTTTTTAATTAAGAACCTGGTCGAGGCTTAAGGGCTGATTAAATCGGTTTTCTAGATTATGTGACTAAGGTCATCGGCGTCCGGGGCGAACCTAAATTACCTTGGAAGTTGTCTCTGAAAGCGTCGTCCAAGTCTTCCCGGCTACCAATAGAGTTTTTGGGAGGCTATTCAGCCTATCCGTCTTTGGTCCCTTAAGTTTTAGGGAGATACTTGATGGCATGTAAGTCATCACAGCGGGCCATGTGGATATGGAAGAAAGTCTTGATCCATCTTGTGGGATCTGTTGTGCCATCGTATGATTCAATGTTCACGGGTTTAAACCCTTACGGGAGCTGGTGCTCCATTACCTCATCGGTGAAGCATAGGGGTGTGTGGCTCCTCTGTGTCAGGCGACGTCTAGCGTGGTTCGGATGGAGTCCGTGTCGGTTTCGGCCCAAGTGAGGTTGTGCTTATCGCGCTAGGCGATGGCTACCTTCTCGCTCTGCATGCCCCTTGTTCCATAAATTGATCTGTTATGACCCGGCTCTATTGTCGGGTCATGTCGTGGGTCGTCGTGTACCTACGGTCATGTTTCTCTTGTTGGGGATTATCGGGGTTGGGTGCGACATATGCCAAGGATGGCTTATCATGGTGGGGGCGAGTAGAGCGTCGCGGTGCGAGAAGCGAGATAAAGGCGTGAACATGCTGCGTGGCGAATCTTACCCGACTTGGGGCTCTCAGGAGATAACACCTCTGCTGCTCTGCGGAGGTCTCCGCATGGTCACTATAGCAAAGGTGACTACAATGGTGCTCCTAGAGCTGTGTGCCAGGCGAGGAGAAGCAAGCTAGTTCTCTCCTCCACAGGCTATGTGTCTATCTCTATCAAGGTCGAACCCTTTGCATGGGTGCCCCAAAGGGGTTTATATAAGCCTACCCGAGGATACAATAGTGTCGAGTGAGTCTTGGTCGGCCGTCTGTCTCTCATGTCGCCCGTCCTTCCCTTGGCTCACAGGGCCCAGCCATTGGTGGAGTCCAGCAGACAAACGGACAACATATCGGCACTCACGATAGCCTTGAGCTTAGTCGTTGGTCGTGTGAACAATACCGCCGTCTGTCGGCGATCACTTGTCGCCACTCCCATCCCATCCCGGTTTATGGCTTGTGGGGCCTGGAGGAGGCGGCCGACTTCGAAGTCCGACTCCCCAGGGGCCGTCTTCAGGCGCTCTGGCGCCTTGATTCTGACAGCAATGCCCGCCGATCTTGAACCCGTCTGGTGGCGTCGTGGAACCTGATCGTCGCGCCTTGTATTGAGTCGAAGCGAGCATGGCTCTGATCGCGCGCCTCGCCGGAGATCTCCAGCGTTCTGACTCCTGCTGTATACCCGATCCCTAAATGGCGGGGAGGGGCAGCCCACGTCGTGACCGTACCCGCGCTCGGGCCGTGAAGTGTCATGGGCCGACTCCATAGTCGGCACTCACGGAAGTCGCCGACTTGAGTCGGCTTTCTTGAAGTCGTCATCTGGGACTCGGCTTCTCGGGAGATCGCCGGCTGGGACTCGGCCTCTGGAGAGTCGCCCGGTGGGACTTCATTGGAGGCGTGGCCTTCCCGATGTCTTGAAAGATCACAGGTCCCAGGTCGGCCTACCGTGGCCCATTACTCGGCAGATAGTCCGAAGCTGGTGAAGCCCTCACGGACCGCCTCGTGGGGCTTAGCAGTTCAAGCTTCCAGCGCCGACTCACGAGACTCCGCCGTTGTCCTCTTTGGGCGACTTCTTGAAATCGGTTGTTGTGAGGCCTTTGTTTGTAAATCATGGCGGGAGATCGGAGGCGTGTCGGATCGCTTCCTGCTGCCATCAAAGCGGTCCTATCGCGCGGCGCCACGTGGGGAAGATAGTCTGCTCACCCGCGATGGGGCCCGGCCGTCGAGACGGGCCCGTCACTACCCGCGCCTCGGCTTCGAGCGGATCGCGCGGTCTCGAGCAGTTAGCTTCCCCGTTATTCTTGCCGCGATAACCGTGGGAGTAAATCATAAGGCGGCGTGGGGCTTGGCGCGCGATTAATCCCGCCCGCCCCTCGGCTCCTCAGCCGTGGGGCTATAAATAGGAAGAGAGGGCGGGGGCGGTATCGTCGCAGCGCATCCTCTCCCGCTCTCCTGCCTTCTCTTCTTCCTCCTGCTTGAGCAAGAGCACCTCTCACAGCGGCGATGAGTTCCTCCTCCGCCCGCCCCTGCCTCGCGCTCCGGTGTGTGGGGCGGTTCAGATGTGGGGCGGAACATATCGAGAGTTCCTCCGCCCGGACCCACCGTCTCCCAGTAGCGGACCTTGTGCACGCCCGTCCAGCGCCCGGGGGAAGATCCCGACTGCGCCGGAGGGAGCGAGTGGGTGCGTCTTCCGCTCGCACCTCATGTCTTGTGGCCAGCTGGAGGCTGCCCGTGGCCGGTTTCTTCCGCTCATTCTGGGGTTCCACAAGCTTCATCCGCACCACCTCACCCCAAATGTGGTGGTGTTGCTCTCCTTATCCGCCACTGCTGTGCGAAGGTTTCCTCAGCGTTCTCCCCACCCCTCGAGTTGTGGGAGAATTTTTCTCTTGGCTCGGCACATGGGCCCGCCGACACTTGGCCGGCTCGGTCTTGACACCTACATCACGGTCTTGGCTCGGCGGCCAACCCTTTCCTCCCATCTCGTTGATAAAAGTCGGTGAAGATGTGGCAGCGCTCCTACTTCTATGTGAAGAACCTCTCCACCCAGCAGTGAGTGGGTCGACCTGCCGCCCTTCAACCCCGCTCCTTTAGCTGGGAGGCTTCCCAGTTGGTCTCACCAGTCCAAGTCGCTGACTCCTCAGAACCGCCGCCGTGGTGGCGACTCCGAGTTTCTGCTAGGTCGGGAGGGCCTCGTCGGATCCGACCTTGGCAGCCGTCGTGGCGGCGAGTCCTCCACTCCAAGGCCGGCCTCACCTCATCATCGGATGGCCTGACAGGCAGGCTGTGCACCAAGGAGATGCCCAGCGTGGTGGCGAACAGTGAACCACATTGGCACTGCTACATGAGTTCACGGAGGTGGCGATTGGCAGGGAGCCGTCTCTGGCGACAACCCCCCTCCGGTGGTAAGTCGCATCTTTATGTAGTTTGGTCCTTTTGCGGCCGACTCGGCTTCTAATCTTTGTTGGTTCATACAGGCGAGAACCCCTCATGGAGCTGCTGGCGGCGCCGTGAAAGCCCATGACTTCGTCCCGAACCGCGAGATAGCGGCGTCGGCGACCCGACTTAGAAGCGGCGGCTGCTAAACCGATCTGGCGGCGGAGAAAAGAAGTGCCAGCAGCCGAGCCCTCGGCCGCCGCCGGTAGCGAAAGGCAACGCCGGCGTGAAGTCGTCGCGCCACCGATCGAGGCAACCACTCCGGCCAAAGCGGCCTTGGCGTCTCGCCGAGGTGGCGCGCCCGTGTAAGCGAAGAAGTTCAAGGAAGCGGCCGCTGACCAAGCAGGAGGAGGCGGCCGCGAAGCAACCGCTTCGAAGGAAGTGAGAAAGACGCCGTTAGTTTCAGCGTAAGTCTTTCGCTCTTTTATTTTCTTTGTTGGATCTTGTCAAGTCTTCTTTGATTTTCCTCCATTCTTCTCGAGCCCCCTCTCCCTTGAGGAAGTCGCGTCCCCTCTGTCATGGGGTCGGTGAGGCGTCCTTAACCCGGCGGGTCGATCCCGCCGCCGACCCGGAGGCGGGAGTGTGAATTCTGTGGAGCGGCGGCGAGAGGAGCGCCGACCGCTGGAAAAGCGCAAAGCGAGGCGGCTTACAGCGCCGAAGAGATTGGAGGAGGCGAAAGCGCGCGCGCGATGAGCGGCGTCTTTGAAGTCGTAGCGTCCTTGATCGGCGATGCTCGTCCCTCCGTTGTATTGGCACGGCCGGCTCCGGAGTTCACAGGGGCAGACCGGAGGTCGGCACGAGAACTCCCTCATGGAAGGAGGAGGTGAGGCTTGAACTCGGGCGCCCTCGCGCCGCCTCGCCACCGTCACGGGGCGCTACGGCAAACAGCGTGCGCCCGTTGGATCCGCCAATCACGGGCGAGGCAGCGCGTGGCTGCTTCTTCAAATCGCCATGCGGTCGCGCCGCCCGGCTTGAAGGCGACCTCGGTGCAGCGAAGCTCGAGAAGCAGGCGCCCGCCAGCTGCGG
The DNA here is from genome assembly GCA_021437245.1 of Aegilops speltoides. Classification (NCBI taxonomy): domain Eukaryota; kingdom Viridiplantae; phylum Streptophyta; class Magnoliopsida; order Poales; family Poaceae; genus Aegilops; species Aegilops speltoides. The sequence continues at coordinate 20,242 of JAHHZJ010001315.1, forward strand.
CAATCTGGGCGTCGAGGCCTCGGTGCGCGCCCACGGGTGGTTCGCGCGGGCGGCACCGTCCCGTCGTGAACCAAGCCCTCCGGGCGTCAGGTGAAGCGCAGCGAAAACCGCGCCCTCAAGTCTGCACGAGCACATCGGCGTCACGGACATCCGTCCGAGTATGTTTCCTTCTTCTTTTGATTCTGTCTTTCTCTGTGTGAGGCGCGCCGGTGCACCCATTGAGTGTAGTCCCGAGTTCCTTGCGTGCTGCTTGGCGGTTGAGCCTCCTCTGGCCCGACTCCGAATACTAACTTTTGCCTTTGTCGACTTTTGTAGGAGTATCATAACCTCCAGCGCCTTGCCAGCAGCTTGATGTCGAGGCCGAACAAGCCGACCGCCGACTTGAGTGGAAAACCAGGGTGAGCTCTTTTCTTCCTTCTTCGCGGAGAGCGGCTGGCGCTGCAGGCTGTAATCCCGAGATTGGGACCCGGCTGCTAGCGGTCGGGCGGATCTCCGGCGATCTAATTCTTGATGACTTTCTTGTCTCTTTCTTCGTTTTTGGTGCCAACGCCGCCCTCCGAGGCAGGTAGGCGAGCCCGACTCTGCTTTCGGTGTGCCAAGGAAGAGAGTCTGGCAGGCTCGCCAAGCGTGATCGGCTGGCGTAGCGTTGGCGGCGAGATGGAGCTGCTCCGGAAGCGCGAGACAAGGCCAAAACGCGGAAGCCGCCCTCATGGCGAGTTGAGATCGGCGCTCCGCCTGGGTGATGGGGAGCGTCTTTGACCTCAGCTACCACGAGCTCGAGGACATCGTTGATGGTAAGTCTCTTTTTTTCTTTGGGCTTCCGACTATGTATCGGGCCGACTTGATTTTCCGACTTTTCTTCTTCTTCATTTTTCTTGGCAGACTTCTTTCTGGTCATTCCGCAGGCAGTCCCTCGGCCGCCGAGGCTGCTCGGGGAGCCGCGAAGGCGAAGGGTGAGTGATCACCGCCAATGCCCCGAACCATCGACGAGCAGCTCCTGAGCATTGGGCCGTCTTCGTCCGGCTCACCGACTCTGCGCCCGGCTTTAAGCGTCAGTGCCGGAGCGGTTTGCCGCCACAATGGCCGGACATCGCGGCTCTGCGCCGCCAGTCGGACCCGGCCGGGCTGAATCGTCGCCCGGCCGTCTTGAGGCTTGGAAGGGCTCCTCGGCCGGGCGAACATCTGCACGCCTTGGAGTTAAATCAAGGTGTGGTATCAAGGGCTGGACTGGACCGTCTAGCCAGCGTTCGGTCGAAGCCGAGGCGAGTGGAGGCTGTAAAGCGCCCTTGTCGGCCTGTGGCAGCCATCGCCAGTACGGATACCAGCGTCTTCGTGCGAAACCATTGAAAGCGGCGAAGTGCCTCCGGACTGGTTGAGATGAACCAGTATATGGCGAAGGCTTCGCGGAGGTGATCGACTCAGCGCCGAGAGGAGGACAAAGCGCGGGAGGCCGGAGTGAGAGGTGCGGAGAAGGACAGCGGCGGCCAGCCTCGGCCCGATCGCGCCTCGGCAATGAGCAGCGGAGACAAAACAAGCTGCCGCCGGGCAGGCAAGCTGATACCGTGCCAACCGGCTGCGGCACCGACACGCCGTCACCTCCGATCCTCCGTACAGGAGCCGCCTCCTGAGCACTTTTTACATACATTTATACATCTTTATTAATCTTTTGAGCGACTTGTTAGGTTGAACAATTCCACCAGCAGGGTGTATCACAATTTCTATTGAAGATTCGGCCGAGGGCCTATGTAAATATTTATCGATTTCGCCTTTCCTTGCTTGTTGCTCCTTAGACTTTTCCTTTGTCGCCTTCCCTTAGTTGCCGCCTTGCCGGCTGGACTGACCCCTCTGCGGAACTGTCACTAGAGTCAGCTTCTTAGCTACTTCGGAAAGGCAAGTACTTAACCATTTAGAGTTTCTTTAGCAAAGTCGGCTAAGCGACAGGCCGACTATCAGGAAGTCGGTTGTCTTTGATAAAGCTAAGACACCGAGCAGCTCATGAGTCGGCTCTGTGTAGAAGGCTGGTAGCCAGCTTGAGCTATGCATAAGCTTTTAGGTCCTTAGCCATTTTTCATGTCTTGGCGCTTTCGCTCTTGCTTGTTCTCTGCTTTGCGGCGATCGCTCTGTGACTGTGGCTTTCGACGAGGAGCGGCTTGGCGCAACATTACTTTTCCACTGCGGGAAGCATTTCATAGCGCAAGGCGGCAAGTCCCGGGCGACTAAGCGGACGGTGCGAACAGTATGATAAAAAAGTAGCATATTGAGGCGTAATTCTTATCATACGAGATAACAAAAAGCGGTCCCGAGCTCGTCTCGAAGGCCTAAATCTTAGTACTTTAATACAAAGGGGTAGTGCGATACATCACTGCATCAAGCGTAAAATCTTGAAGAAGATTTGCGTTCCAAGGTGCTCTGTTTCTTTGCGGAGTCGTCCCTCTTGCGCGCTCGAGGCTTCCGGCGTCAATCGGATAGTAGGCGTCGTTCCCTAGCACCTTGCGCGATGATGAAGGACCCTCCCAAAGTGCCAACAACTTGTGTTGGCGGCATTCTCTGAATCAGGCGGAGCACAAAATCGCCCTCTTGGAATGATCTCGGTTTGACCTTGCGGTTTGTAATATCAAGCGCAGACTCTGGCTGGTAGATCTTGGACGGTGATTGCCATGATCGGCCCTCTTCCAGCGAGATCAGCGCCGTCTTAGCGGCGATGTACAAGAGCATGGGCTCTTTGGGAGTTGGAGCACGCCAACACGGGGCGATAGTCAACATCTTCTTGATTTGGAGAAATGCCTCATCCGCCTTGTGGTTCCACTCAAAAGGTGGTCTTCTTCATCAATTGATACAAAGGCGAGCTTTCCTTGTAGTGATCATCGGTGATGGATGCCGGCAGGTGGTGAACTTCTGCACATCAACGATCGGCTGGGTACCTCCATTCTCGATGGCCTTGATCTTCCAGGGTTGCACTCTATGCGCGTTCGGAACCAGGAAGCCAAGGGTTGGCGGCTGGTACTCAGCCACTTCTCGAGGTTGAGCTTGATCTGGAATCGTGTGATTTTCAAAGGTCTCCTTGAGGTCTTCGGCTAGCGTCCCACTTCTCGTCTTCACCACCACATCATCCACATAGGCGTGGGGTTCTGCCGAGGTTGCTTGAGGAGGCACTTACGCATGAAAAAACGAAAGGTGGCGGCATTCCTCAAACCGAGCGTCATTGTCATGTAGCGAAGGCTCCAAATGGTGTGATGAATGCGGTCTTGATCTGTCCATTGGGTTCGACTTGATCTGGTGGTATCTGAGTATCGTCTAGGAAACTCAGCAGCTCGCATCGGTGTGGACTCTATCACTTGATCAATTCTTGGCGGAAAGCGGGTCCTTTGGGTAGGCTTTGTTTAGGCTTGTGTAGTCGGCCACATCGCCACTACTTGTTCTTCTTCAATACCAAAACCGGGTTTGCCAGCCACTCTAGAAGAAACACTTCCATGATGAAACCGGCTGCCAAGAGCAGGCTATCTCTTCTCAACAACTCTTCTTTTCTCTTGACGAGCGGCTGAGGTTGCTGACAGGCTCATATCTGGCTTGTCGTGCGGTTTGTGCTTGGCGAATTCCGTCGGTACACCCGGCATGTCTTTGGGGACCATGCAAAGATATATCGATTCTCACGGAGGAAATCGGCGAGCTCGCCTTCCTATTTCTTTGTCAAGGCCCGTGCCCATGACAGCGTACCTTCTGGGTGCTCGGGTCAAGGGTATCTTCTTGGTCTCTTTAGCGGCTTGAATGATCATACGCCTCCGAGACTCCTTGGGGTGGGCGACATCTCTGCTGCTTTCGGCCATCGCCATGACTCGGTCAAGGAGCCGCTTCGGCCGCGATCACGGGGGACTCGGCCAGCCCGGCTGCTCTCGGCATGAGCGGTGACTTCTTATGTCGCCGACTACGGTCGAGAATCCTTGGAACTCGGCATCTTCATCTTGAGGTAGGCGTAGTGTAGAACCGCCATGAACTTGGCCAGGCAGGTCGGCCGAAGCGGGCGTGGTACGGGCTCTCAAGTCCACCACCTCGAACCAGACCGGCTCTCGGTGGAAGTGATTTTGTCTCCAGAGAGGGCGTCTCGAGGATCTTGCGATCGGTGAGCAGGGAGGCGGGTACAATTCCATGGAACTGCGGTGCGGCTGCTGCTGCGGCTGTCTTTGCTTGATTCTAAGCTTCTCCATGGTGTCCTTATACAGGATGTTTATGCTGCTGCCCCATCTATCAGGACCCCCAAAAAAGCGGGCGGCCCCGCCTATCGGTAGCCAAGGTCACACCTAGGACGGGGCATAAGAGCTGGACTCGGCATCACTCTGGGTGATCCGCCCGACTCAGTGATAGGCCTCTCAGGACAAATGCATGAATTAGGAGCATCTGTTGCTCATTTTCTTCTTGTTCTTTGTTGGCTTTGCTGTTGATCATGCCTACAGTGAACACTCGTAGGCTCCATGCTCTTACAGGAACTTCGTCTTGTCTTTGCGCCTTGTTGGCGAGCCATTTCTTTGGGGGGCGGAAGGCGTGACCCGATGGCAGCGGAGGAGAGAGGCCGTCTCCTTAGCGATCTGGTGAGCGAGTGGCACTTCTGGTGGTGTGGTTTGAGGGCTTGCCTTGTGGAACTTGCAAGGACCATCAAAAGTCTACTCATAGGAGAAGGCTGGCAACCAATTGGATTTTCCTATACGCTTGGCAGGAGGCTGCCCTTTTGTTGCTGATCTTCAATGCCGCGACACCGCATTGTTGGAAGTCGGCTCTTGGGCCTTACATTGTTGTCGATTACTGTTCTTTGTCGCTGACTGGTTGTCTCGGACGGAGTTACGGGCTGAGGAGTCACCTTGCGGTCGCGTTGACTTGAATCTCCGTCTTCATGGAAGAGTCGGCCGTGGCGTGCTTATGCTGCTATGACTAGCGGTTAAATCGAGGTTTCCGCTCATCGCGAGAGGTTTGTGCTTGAGGAGGTGCCCTCTCGGCACCGGCGATGAAAATACTCGATAGCTGCGGCTTCGTGCGCCCTCGAGGAGTTTTGAAGCTTCGCCCGTGCGTGAGGTAGTCGTGTTGATTCTTGAGGCCTTGCGCACAGGAGAAGGCTGGCGGCAGGAGGTCGCTTATGCGTGCTTGTGAAGTTGCGGATGAAGGCGGTGAAGTCGACCCAGCTATTGATCTGCTGGGGCTTCAGGCTGTTCCAGCCATGTCGGGCCGTGCCACAGGAGCATGGAGGAAGCGTACTTCACGGCAACTTCGCTTGTTGCCGTTTGCTATATTGGCGAGCGGTGGAGTAGTCTATCAGCCGGTGTTCGGCTTCCGCGGGCGGTGTACTTAGGTGTGTCTCGGGGGCCGTGAACCCTTTAAGGAAGGGCTCGTCTCTCGATCACGGGGCGAAGCAAGGTGGACCAGCTCGTCTTCTTCTTCCAGCGCCGAGATCGGTGGAGTCGCTCGATCCGATGGCGGCGTCATTCTCTCCGACTCCCTCGGCTGACCAAAGCGACCTCAAAGTCGGATGCTCAACATCTTGGCCAGAAACTTCGCTCTCTTCTAGGGGAGGCGGTAGTCCTCCGCGCTCTCTTGCTCTCGATCGGCCGTCTTGGTCGCGCTCGATGGTGATATGAGTCCGACTGTGACTGACAGCCGGCTCCTTCTCTTTCCTTCCGCGGACTCCGCCAGTCAGTGTCCGGGAGGTCGCGTCTTGATCTCGGCGGGGAGGCAAGTCGTCGTTAACTCTTCTGCTTCTTGCTGTCTGCCGCCCGACGCGTTTTTCGGCAGCCGCGCGTCAAGGAGCTCTTGGACTCGCTCCGTCATCGCCACGGCGCTCTTCGCCCTCGAAGTTCTTGGCTCGTCGATCGCCCGCTTAAGCGGCGCGGATGTTCTCTGCTGGGGTGGCGTGCGGGGCATTTTGCTCCGAGCAAATCGGCAATGGCTGCGCCCGTGCTGCGGACCGCACCTAGGCAGCTCGGCCCGATTGGAGCGGCGAGCCGCCCTCGGCACAATCCATCTCGCCTTGGTATGCCTCGACAAGCGCCTCATGCTTGCCGACTTCTTAGCGCCGATGATTTGAAGCGGCGCATCTCAGCGTCTCGGCGTCTGCGTCCTGGAATAGGCGGCGGTTAGGTCTTCGAGGCGCAGCTAGCGAGGTCATGGGCTTCACCGTGGAGTCCCTGCCGTGGTGATGCGAGCACCTCCATGTGGCGCTTCGCCGCTCTCCTCGTCTGAGCGGCTCGTCGTGAGACCACCATGTTGGTGGGGAAAGCGTTAAGCGACCGGGCGTGAAGTCGACCAGCATCGGGTCGGAGGAGCCTACGGACTCAAGTCTCTGGCAGGCTCGCGGCGGACGTGGAGTTGGTCGAGGCCAGCGAGAAGGCCCTCGGGGCCACCGTGCCTGCGTCGGAATCACGAGGTTAAATCGGAGGCGCACCTCGCCCGATAAGATCGGCAGGGCGCTTTCATGATGCGGCGGCCTCGGCGCAGCCGCGCGCGTATCGATCTGAGACTCCATCGAGCGAGCTGGCTAGCTGCGCTTCGCTTTAGGGAGGAAGAGGTTCCGTCGAGCAGATCTCCAGACGGCGGTGCACCTCATCCAGTACGGTGGGCGCCAAATGTCGGGGTTGGGTGCGACATATGCCAAGGATGGCTTATCATGGTGGGGGCGAGTAGAGCGTCGCGGTGCTGAAAGCAGGATAAGGCATAGACATGCTTGGCCGTGAATCTTACCCGGCTTGGGGCTCTCCGGGAGATAACACCTCTCTTGCTGCTCTGCGGGGTCTCGCATGGTCACTATAACAAAGAGTGACTACAATGGTGCTCCTAGAGCTGTGTCGGGAGGAGGGAGAGAGCAAGGCTAGTTCTCTCCTCCACAGGCTATGTGTCTATCTCTATCAAGGTCGAACCCTTTGCATGGGTGCCCCAAGGGGTTTATATAGGCCTACCCCGGGGATACAATGGTAATCCGGCAGGGTCGGGTCCCACCGTCTGTCTCTCATGTCGCCGTCCTTCCCATGGCTCACAGGGCCCTTGTTGGTGGGTCCCAGCAGACGAGCCGGACAACATCTTGGCACTCGATGTACGCCAGAGCTTGGTCATTGGGTGCGTAGCAGCAATCTGCCTGTCTTCAGGCGATCACGGTCGCCACTCCATCCCATCTGGTTTATGGCTTGTGGGGCCCTAGAGGCGGCCGACTCGGGGAGGCCGACTCCTGAGGCCGTCTTGAGCTACTGGCGCCTTGATTCCTGCCCAGCGGAGTGGCCCGTGGTCTTGACCCGTCTGGGCGGCGTCGTGGAACGCACGATCGTCGCGCCTTGCATGGCTGGTGTCAGCGAGCATGGCTACAATGCCGCGCCTCGCCGAGATCTCGGTGTCTGACTCCTTTGTAGCCATACCGATCCCTACGTGGCGGGGAGGGGCGGCCACGTCGTGACCGTACCCGCATCGGGCTTCGTGAAGTGTCATGGGCCGACTCCCATAGTCGACACTCACGGAGTCGTCGGCTTGGCAGTCGGCTTGCTTGAAGTCGTCATCGGTACTCGGCTTCTCGGGAGATCGCCGGATGGGACTCGGCCTCTCTGGAGGTCGCCCGGTGGGACTTAGCTGGAGGCGTGGCTGCCCGATGTCTTGAAAGATCACGGGTCCAATTGACCTACCCGTGGCCCATTATTGACGAGGATCGTTGTAGAAATTAAAAAATTCTCGCATCACCAAGATCAATCTATGGAGTAACTAGAAACAAGAGAGAGAGTGCATCTTCATACCCTTGAAGATCGCAAGATGGAAGCATTACAAACGCGGATGAAGAGTCGTACTCGTGGCGATTGAGATCACGGTGGATTCGATCTAAGCGCGAACAGCGGCACCTCCGCGTTCAACACGTGCAGCCCGTGGCGTCTCCGCGCCTTGGTCCAGCAAGGAGGGCGGAGAGGTTGAGGAAGAAGGCTCCAGCGGCGGCCGCGGCGGCGTGGCGGTGATGGAATGGCAGTTTCCGGTGAGCCTCCGCCAAGCTCCGCAGCGGAGGAGGGTGAGGAGGGAGGGCTGCGCCTTGGATGTGGTCTGCAGCCCTCCTCCACCTCTATTTATAGGGGAGGGGAAGGGGCGGCCCCTCTAGATGAGATCTAGATGGGGGCGGCCAGGGAGGGGCTTGCCCCCCAAGCAGGCGCCCCTTTGGGGTTCCCCCAACCCCTAGGCGCATGGGCCCTAGGGGAATGGCACCCAACCCACTTAGGGGCTGGTTCCTTCCATCTACAGCCCATAAGGCCCTCCAGGTGAGTGGACCCTCGGTGGACCCCGGATCCCCTCGGTGAGTCGGTACAATACCGGTATACCCCGAATATTCTCGATGACCGTATGATGACTTCCCATATATAAATCTTCACCTCCGGACAATTCCAGAACTCCTCGTGACGTCCAGGATCTCATCCGGGACTCCGAACAACATTCGGTAATCACATACAAATCTTCCTTATAACCCTAGCGTCATCAAACCTTAAGTGTGTAGACCCTACGGGTTCGGTAATCATCTTGAACATGACCGAGACAGCCTCTCGGCCAATAACCAGCAACGGGATCTGGATACCCATGTTGGCTCCCACATGTTACGCGATGATCTCATTGGATGAACCACGATTTTGAGGATTCAAGTAATCCCATATACAATTCCCTTTGTCAACCGGTATGTTACTTGCCTGAGATTCGATCGCCGGTATCCCAATACCTCGTTCAATCTCGTTACCGGCAAAGTCACTTTACTCGTTTGATAATGCATGATCCCGTGACCAAATACTTAGTCACATTGAGCTCATTATGATGATGTATTACGAGTGGGCCTAGAGATACCTCTCCATCATACGGAGTGACAAATCCAGTCTCGATTCGTACCAACCAGTACACTTTCGGAGATACTTGTAGTGCACCTTTATAGCCACCCGATTCGTTGTGGCGTTTGGTACACCAAAGCATTCCTCTGATGTATCCGGGAGTTGCGATCTCATGGTCTAAGGAAATGATACTTGACATTATAAAAGCTTTGCAAGCAGTACGATCTTGTGCTACGCTTAGGATTGGGTCTTGTCCATCACATCTTTGTCCTAATGATGTGATCCCGTTATATGACATCCAATGTCCATAGTCGGAAACCATGACCATGTGTTGATCAGCGAGCTAGTCAACTATAGGCTCACTAGGGACATGTTGGGGTCTATGTATTCACACATGTATTACGGTTTCGGTCAATACAATTATAGCATGAATGATGGACAATTATCATGAACAAGGAAATATAATAATAACCATTTTATTATTGCCTCTAGGGCATATTTCCAAAGTCTCCCACTTGCACTAGAGTCAATAATCTAGTTTCATTGTGATGAATCGAACACCCATAGAGTTGTGGTGTTGATCATGTTTTGCTCGTGGAAGAGGTTTAGTCAGCGGATCTGCGACATTCGGATCCGTATGCACTACAAATATCTATGTCTCCATCTTGAACATTTTCACGAATGGAGTTGAAGCGGCGCTTGATGTATGCGGTCTTCTTGTGAAACACAGGCTCCTTGGCAAGGCAATAGCTCGGTGTTGTCACGCGAGAAGAAAGTCATAAGGCCCGGAGCGTTGGGAATAACTCCTAGATCGGTAATGAACTACTTCATCAGTTGCTTCATGTGCTGCCTCCGAGGCTGCCATGTACTCCGCTTCACATGTAGATCCCATACGGCGCTTTGCATGCAGCTGCACCAGCTTCTTGCCCCACCATTCAAAATATATCATTATCCGGTTTGTGACTTGGAGTCATCTAGATCTATGTCGAAGCTAGCATCGGCGTAACCTTTACAATGAGCTCTTTGTCACCTCCATCAGCGAGAAACATATCCTTAGTCCTTTTCGGTGCTTGAGGATATTCTTATTTGTTGTCTAGTGTTCCTTGCAGGGATTACTTTGGTACCTTCCTACCAAACTTACGGCAAAGTTACATCAGTGCAGTACACAGCATGGCATACATAATAGATCCTATGGCGGGCATAGGGATGACACTCATCTTTCTCTATCTTCTGCGTGGTGGGACTTTGAGCGAGCTCAATTTCACACCTTGCGATGCAGGCGAAGAGCCCTTCTTGGACTGATCCATATTGAACTTCTTCAATATCTTATCAAGGTATGTGCTGCGAAAGACTTATGAGGCGTCTCGATCTATCTCTATAGATCTTGATGCCTAATATAAGCAGACTTCTCCAAGGTCCTTCTTTGAAAAACACTTATTCAAGTAGGCCTTTATGCTTTCAAAAGTTCTATATCATTTTCCATCAATAGTATGTGATCCACATAAAGTATGAGAAATGCTCTGAGCTCCCACTCACTTTCTTGTAACACTTGGCTTCTCCATAAGTGCATAAACCCAAATGCTTTGATCATTTCATCAGCGAATGTTTTCAATTACGAGATGCTTTTGGCCCATAGATGGGCTTGGAGCTTGCATACCTTGTTAGCATTCTTAGGATCGACAAAACCTTGGCTGCATCATATACAATTCTTCCTTAAGGAAGGCGTTAAGGAATACCGTTTTGACATCCATTTGCCATATCTCATAATCATAGAATGCAGCAATTGCTAACATGATTAGCATGGACTTGACTTCACTACGGGTGAGAAGGTCTCATCGTAGTCAACCCCTTGAAGTTGTCGATAACCTTTAGCGACAAAGCGAGCCTTATAGATGGTAACATTACCATCGCGTCAAATCTTCTTCTTAAAGATCCATTTATTTTCTATCGCTCGCCGATCATCAGACAGAAATCTGTCAAAGTCCATACTTTGTTTTCATACATGGATCCTATCTCGGATTGCATGGCTTCAAGCCATTTGTTGGAATCTGGGCCCTGATCGCTTCTTCATACTTTGAAGGTTCACCTTTGTCTAACAACATGATTTCGGAGGCAGGGTTGCCATACCATTACGGTGTTGAGCGTGTCCTTGTGGACCTCACGAAGTTCGATTGCAACTTGATCTGAAGTACCTTGATCATCATCATTAACTTCCTCTCTAGTCGGTCACGGTGAAAGCACAAGTGCTCCCTAGGTGATTTTGGTAATTAATGCCAACATATCTCTTGTTGGACTAACACCTTTATCTAGTATGTTTGAGATAAGTTCAACAATGGAGTGGAATGGACTAAAGGATGTGGAACTCCTTCAAGATGCTAAGGACAAAGGATTGGCTCAAGCTTCAAGCTCAAGACTCTTCTTTTTACATTTTAGTGATCCAAGATCACATTGAGTCTATAGGAAAAGCCAATACTATCAAGAAGGGATGAGGTGTTGCTTAATGAGTTTCTTGCTCCACGATTGCTTAGTGATATGCTCCAAAACCCTCAACTACTTTCCCACTTCCACATATGACCTTAAACCCAAATTCAAACTCGGCCCACTAATTCTTTCTATCCGGCGCCACAGAGTTCGGATGTCATATACTTGCCACAAACCCTAGGCAAATCGGTCTCACCGATAGGGATCTCTGTCTCCAGAGATAGGATTGTAATCTCTCTGTGTATGTCCATTACCAAAATCGATCTCATCGAGTTTGAGCAATCAGTACTACCGAGATTACAATGCAAGCTTCCTAGTTGACTCATTACCAAAATCGGTCCTCACCGAGTTTGTATGTCAGTCCAACGAGTTTGCTGACCAACTCTCTAGAAAGCTTATTACAAAATCAGTCCAACGAGTTTATGTGATCGGTCTTACCGAGATTACGTTATGCCTAACCCTAACCAAATCGGTCCTACGAATTGCATGTCGATCCACAGAAAATCCTAACGGTCACTAGGTTTCTTGAATGGGGTCCGACCGAGTTTGGTAAATTGTGTGTAATGGTTAGATTTTGTGTGGAGGCTATATATACCCATCCACCTCCTCTTCATTACGTGGAGGGGCCATCATCTTGAACCTACACTTCCGGCATACATTTTCTAAGAGAGAACTACCTACTCATGTGTTGAGGCCAAGATATTCCATTCCTACCATATGAATCTTGATCTCTAGCCTTCCCCAAGTTGCTTTCCACTCAAATCTTCTTTCCACCAGATCCAGATCCTATGAGAGAGAGTTGAGTGTTGGGGACTATCATTTGAAGCACAAGAGCAAGGGTTCATCATCAACCACCATTTGTTACTTCTTGGAAGTGGTGTCTCCTAAATTGGCTAGGTGTCACTTGGGAGCCTCAGGCAAGATTGTGGAGTTGAACCAAGGAGTTTTTAGGAAAGCGAAATTGCCTACTTCGTGAAGGTCTACCGCTAGTGAGGCAAGTCCTTCCGTGGGCGGCCATGGTGGGATAGACAAGGTTGCTTCTTCGTGGACCCTTCGGTGGGTGGAGCGCTCCGTGGACTCGCGCCACCATTACCCTCGTGGGTTGAAGTCTCCATCAACGTGGATGTCGATAACACCACCTATCGAACCACGTAAAAACATCTATGTCTCCAATTGTGTTTGAATCCTCCAAAACCCTTCCTTTACATTCTTGCAGGTTGCATGCTTTACTTTCCGCTGCTCATATACTCTTTGCATGCTTGCTTGATATGTATTGTAAATGTTGAACTTGTGCCTAAACTGCACTAAACTTAAAGATCTTAAAATTGCAACTTTGGTACTTAGTGTAATCACCTCCCTCTAGACACCTCTTCTCAAGGTCCTACAAGCCGGCTTGGGGCTCCGGGAGATAACACCCTCTGCTCTGGGGGTCTCCGCATGGTCACTAAAAGTGACTCAATGGTGCTCCTAGAGTGTGTGGGGAGGCGGGGAGAAGCAAGGCTAGTTCTCTCCTCCGGTATGTGTCTATCTCTATCAAGGTCGAACCCTTTGCATGGGTGCCCCAAAGGGGTTTATAAGGCCTACCCGGGATACAATGGTTTCCGGCCGGTGCGGGTCACCGTCTGTCTCTCATGCCGTCCTTCCCCGGCTCAAGGGCCCCGGTTGGTGGGTCCGGGACCAGCGGAACCTGTCGCACTCTGTGGCTTGGTCATTGGGTGGTTTCTTGATCTGCCGCTTCCGATCCAGTCCCCTCCCATCCCTCTGGTTTATGGCTTGTGGGGCCCTAGAGGGGCGCCGACTGGGGAGGCCGACTCCGAGGGGCCTCTTGAGCTCTGGCGCCGATTCCCCGGGGGGCCCGTGGTCGAGCCGTCTGGCCGGCGTCGTGGAAACGGCGTCGCGCCTTGTGGTGGGTCGGGAGCATGGCTACAATGCCGCCTCGCCGGAGATCTCCGTGTCTGCTCCAGCCATCCGTCCCTCGTGGCGGGGAGGGGGCCCCGTCGTGACCGTACCCGCCCGGGCCGTGAAGTGTCATGGGCCGACTCCATGTGACCTCCAGGAGGTCGTCGGCTTGGAGTCGGCTTGCTTAATGTCATCGGTACTCGGCTTCCGGGAGATCGCCGGGGACTCGGCCTCTGGAGGTCGCCCGGTTGGGACTTGGTGGGCGTGGCCTGCCCGATGTCTTGAAAGATCCGGGTCCCGGGTCGCCTACCGTGGCCCATTATTGACGAGGATCGTTGTAGAAATTAAAAAATTCTCGCATCACCAAGATCAATCTATGGAGTAACTAGAAACAAGAGAGAGTGCATCTTCATACCCTTGAAGATCGCAAGATGGAAGCATTACAAAAGGCGGATGAAGGAGTCTTCGTGGCGATTGGATCACGGTGGATTCGATCTAGCGCCGAACAACGGCACCTCGCGTTCAACACCGTGCAGCCGTGGCGTCTCCGCCTTGGTCCAGCAAGGAGGGCGGAGAGGTTGAGGAAGAAGGCTCCGCGCACCCGGGGCGTGGCGGTGATGGAATGGCAGTTTTGGTAGCCGCCAAGCTCCGCGGAGGAGAGGTGTTGAGGAGGAGGGGCTGCGCCTTGGATGTGGTCTGCAGCCTCCCCACCCTTTTATAGGGAGAAGGGGAAGGGGCGGCCCCTCTAGATGAGATCTAGATGGGGGCGGCCAGGGGGGGCTTGCCCCCCAGCAGGGCGCCCCTTTAGGGTTCCCCCAACCCTAGGCGCATGGGCCCTGGGGAATGGCACCCAACCCACTTGGGGCTGGTTCCTTCCATCTACAGCCCATAAGGCCCTCGGGTGGACCCTCCGGTGGACCCCGGATCCCCTTGTCCTACAATCCGGTATACCCAATATTCTCGATGGATGATGACTTCCCATATAAAATCTTCACCTCCGGACAATTCCGGAACTCCTCGTGGCGTCCGGGATCTCATCGGACTCAAAACAACCGGTAATCAATACAAATCTTCCTTATAACCTAAGCGTCATCAAACCTTAAGTGTTAGACCCTACGGGTTCGGTAATCATCTTGAACATGAGAGACAGCTCTGGCCAATAACCCACGGGATCTGGATACCCATGTTGGCTCCCAATTTCTGGATGATCTCATTGGATGAACCACGATTTTGAGGATTCAAGTTCCCATATACAATTCCCTTTGTCAACGGTATGTTACTTGCCGAGATTGATCGCGGTATCCCAATCCTCGTTCAATCTTTCCCAATCACTTTACTGTTGATAATGCATGATCCCGTGACCAAATACTTAGTCACATTGAGCTCATTATGATGATGTATTCAGTGGGCCTAGAGATACCTCTCCATCATCGGAGTGACAAATCCGTCTCGATTGTAACCTGAGACACTTTAGATACTTGTAGTGCACCTTTATAGCCACCCGATTCGTTGTGGCGTTTGGTACAAAAAGCATTCCTCGATTCCGGGGTTCCGATCTCATGGTCTAAAATGATACTTGACATTATAAAAGCTTTAGCAAAATACCGATCTTGTGCTACGCTTAGGTTGGGTCTTGTCCATCACATCTTTGTCCTAATGATGTGATCCCGTTATACATGACATCCAATGTCCATAGTCGAAACCATGACCATGTGTTGATCAGAGCTAGTCAACTATAGGCTCACTAGGGACATGTTGGGTCTATGTATTCACACGTATTACGGTTTCCGTCAATACAATTATAGCATGAATGATGGACAATTATCATGAACAAGGAAATATAATAATTTTTTTATTGCCTCTAGGGCATATTTCCAAAGTCTCCCACTTGCACTAGAGTCAATAATCTAGTTTCATTGTGATGAATCGAACACCCATAGAGTTGTGGTGTTGATCATGTTTTGCTCGTGGAAGAGGTTTAGTCAGCGGATCTGCGAATTCGGATCCGTATGCACTTTCAAATATCTATGTCTCCATCTTGAACATTTTCACGAATGGAGTTGAGCGGCCTTGTTGCGGTCTTCTTGTGAAACGGGCTCCTTGGCAAGGGCAATAGCTCGGTGTTTCACAGAAAAAGTCATAGGGCCCGGGCCGTTGGGAAAACTCCTAGATCGGTTGAACTACTTCATCAGTTGCTTCATGTCTGCCTCAAGGCTGCCATGTACTCCGCTTCACATGTAGATCCCCAACGGCGCTTTGCATGCAAGCGCACCCTGCCCCACCATTCAAAATATATCGTATCCGGTTTGTGACTTGGAGTCATCTAGATCTATGTCGAAGCTAGCATCGGCGTAACCTTTACAATGAGCTCTTTGTCACCTCCATCACGAAAACATATCCTTAGTCCTTTTGGTGCGGGATATTCTTTTTGTCTAGTGTTCCTTGGGGATTACTTTGGTACCTTCCTACCAAACTTACGGCAAAGTTACATCAGTCGGTACCAACATGGCATAATAATAGATCCTATGGCGAGGCATGGGATGACACTCATCTTTTCTCTATCTTCTGGTGGTGGGACTTTGGCGAGCTCAATTTCACACCTTGGTCGAAAAGGCCCCTTCTTGGACTGATCCATATTGAACTTCTTCAATATCTTATCAAGGTATGTCTCGAAAGACTTATGGGTCTCGATCTATCTCTATAGATCTTGATGCCTAATATAACACTTCTCCAGGTCCTTCTTTGAAAAACACTTATTCAAGTAGGCCTTTATGCTTTCAAAAGTTCTATATCATTTTCCATCAATAGTATGTGATCCACATAAAGTATGAGAAATGCCTGAGCTCCCTCACTTTCTTGTCGGCTTCTCCATAATCATAAACCCAAATGCTTTGATCATTTCATCAAAGCGAATGTTTCAATTCGAGATGCTTGCCCGGCCCATAGATGGGCGGGCTTGCATACCTTGTTAGCATTCTTAGGATCGACAAAACCTTGGCTGCATCATATACAATTCTTCCTTAAGGAAGGCGTTAAGGAATACCGTTTGACATCCATTTGCCATATCTCATAATCATAGAATGCAGCAATTGCTAACATGATTCATGGACTTGACTTCACTACGGGTGAGAAGGTCTCATCGTAGTCAACCCCTTGAAGTTTCGATAACCTTTAGCGACAAATATAGATGGTAACATTACCATCCGTCTCTTCTTCTTAAAGATCCATTTATTTTCTATCGCTGCCGATCCCGACGTCTGTCAAAGTCCATACTTTGTTTTCATACATGGATCCTATCTCGGATTGCATGGCTTCAAGCCATTTGTTGGAATCTGGGCCCTTATCTTCTTCATACTTTGAAGGTTCACCTTTGTCTAACAACATGATTTCGGGCGGGTTGCCATACCATTACGGTGTTGAGCGTGTCCTTGTGGACCTCTGAATTCGGTAGCAACTTGATGAAGTACCTTGATCATCATCATTAACTTCCTCTCTAGTGGTCGGTGAAAGCACAAGTGCTCCCTAGGTGATTTTGGTAATTAATGCCAACATATCTCTTGTTGGACTAACACCTTTATCTAGTATGTTTAGATAAGTTCAACAATGGAGTGGAATGGACTAAAGGATGTGGGAACTCCTTCAAGATGCTAAGGACAAAGGATTGGCTCAAGCTTCAAGCTCAAGACTCTTCTTTTTACATTTTAGGTCCAAGATCACATTGAGTCTATAGGAAAAGCCAATACTATCAAGAAGGGATGAGGTGTTGCTTAATGAGTTTCTTGCTCCACGATTAGTGATATGCTCCAAAACCCTCAACTACTTTCCCTTCCCACATATGACCTTAAACCCAAATTCAAACTCCCCTAATTCTTTCTATCCGGGGGTTCGATGTCATAGCCCCCACAAAACCCTAGGCAAATCGGTCTCACCGATAGGGATTCTGTCTCAGAGAAGGTTATAATCTCTCTGTTGTCCATTACCAAAATCGATCTCATCGAGTTTGAGCAATCAGTACTACCGAGATTACAATGCAAGCTTCTAGTTGACTCATTACCAAAATCGGTCCTAGGTTTGTTTCGTCCAACAGGTTGCTGACCAACCTCTAAAAGCTTATTCAAAATCAGTCCAACCGAGTTTGTGATCGGTCTTACGGATTACGTTATGCCTAACCCTAACCAAATCGGTCCTCTTGCATGTCGTCCAGAAAATCCTAACGGTCACTAGGTTTCTTGAATCGGTCAAACCGAGTTTGGTAAATTGTGTGTAATGGTTAGATTTTGTGTGGAGGCTATATACCCATCCACCTCCTCTTCATTGTGGGAGGGCCATCATCTTGAACCTACACTTCCGCATACATTTTCTAAGAGAGAACTACCTACTCATGTGTTGAGGCCAAGATATTCCATTCCTACCATATGAATCTTGATCTCTAGCCTTCCCCAAGTTGCTTTCCACTCAAATCTTCTTTCCACGGATCCAGATCCTAGAGAGAGTTGAGTGTTGGGAACTATCATTTGGCCAAAGCAAGGAGTTCATCATCAACCCATTTGTTACTTTTGAAGTGGTGTCTCCTAAATTGGCTAGGTGTCACTTGGGAGCCTCAGCAAGATTGTGGAGTTGAACCAAGGAGTTTTTAAGGGCCGAAATGCCTCCGTGAATCTACCGCTAGTGAGGCAAGTCCTTGTGGCGGCGCCCATGGTGGGATAGACAAGGTTGCTTCTTCGTGGACCCTTTGGGTGGAGCCTCCGTGGACTCGGCAACCATTACCCTTCGTGGGTTGAAGTCTCCATCAACGTGGATGTCGATAAACCACCTATGGAACCCAAAAACATCTATGTCTCCAATTGTGTTTGAATCCTCCAAAACCCTTCCTTTACATTCTTGCAGGTTGCATGCTTTACTTTCCGCTGCTCATATACTCTTTGCATGCTTGCTTGATATGTATTGTAAATGTTGAACTTGTGCCTAAACGCATAAACTTAAAGAT
>JAHHZJ010001316.1:0-38170 GCA_021437245.1 Aegilops speltoides
CATACTAGAGGGAATCATAGCAAGCATGTCATGTGTGCAAATAGTGGGCATGAATAATGGACATGACATATCACAAGCATGAAAGCAAGATATGAGAAAAATATCATCAATGTACTGGCGAGAGATAATATGTAAATAGCAATGGGGCATCATGACTCTCCCAACACAACAAGCATCAATAGTATGGGGCACATGATAAACATGGCAATAGCAACAAGGATCTCCACTAAGCATGCAAATACACAATGGGATATCATAATGGTTCATCATGGGTAAATGCAAGCAAGGGTCACAATTGCATGGCAAAGGCATAGAAGCAAGCATAGCATGCAAAGTGAACACAGTAAAATGAGCATAAGGTGACAAGTGGTAAATGGCCCATAGCCGTGTGAGAGCCAAGTAGAGGAGTTGCGCGTAGTCCTTGCGCGAAGGGGACGATGGTGATGATAGTCCACGGGATCCCAAAGCATCGTTGCTCTCAAGAGCTCGTTTCGTCAACTCTTGGGATTGGGAGGTTGACGAGTATAGATGATGATAGAGGCAAAGGTGTCCCGTCTTTCGATGAGATGGTGGATTTCGCTTTGGTGGAAGTCGACCTTGACGATCCGACTACGAACGTGCGAGGACGTCGCGCCTTAGCAATCGCTAAACCAACTCCGAGAGGTTATTGACCACGCCGGAGCACGATCAACCTGACCACGAGGGTCTATTTCCTGCGAGCAAACGAAGAACAAGCAAGAAACTGAGATTGCAATCTGGATATTGCGAATATAAGATGAAAGCTTTATTGATCAAGGTGGGGTTCGTGGACGCCTTTGTCCGGTCGTTGAACACAAACGGCACGCCGAAGTTGCAGCTATGGCGAACTTTTGATCTAAACAAAACCCAAGTCTAAACGGTGCCCTAAGGGCTGTATATATGGAGGAAGAGGGGTGAATTTCGTGGCCCTTGGTGGAGGGGTCCAAACTAACCCTATCTCTTGTTTCCCCACACATACGGACTCTAAAAATAGCCTATACTAATGTATTTCGAAATTACATGGGCCTGGCCCAATAATAAGGTGACGAAGCACCTAGAATAGCCTATGGACTAATATTATGAAGTGGCATCTTGTATATTTCGTCCAAGGCTTCATGCACTCCTTATGGTGGCTTCAAAGTCCTGAAATCATCACTTGTAACTCCGTTTTGATCTCCTTGCGCATGCCATCAACTCCATGTGTGTTCTTGCTCCAATGTTCATCCTTCTCCAAGCTAGGCCCTTCATTTGTAAGCAAAACAAATGTATCCAATTTAGGCAAGATCATATTCTCATGAACATTAGAATCATTACCAAGAAACAAAAGTACCTGTAATTTAGTTGGCGCATGCGAGCTCTAGTAATTGGTCCAAGATGTATAGCAGCAGGGGCTGTGGGTGTAACAATGGTATTGATGTCCTCATCATCCTCCCTTCTTGAAATGAAGTCGCCCTCGACGGAAGTTCATCTTCCTCACCCAAATATGGCTTCAAATCTGCAATGTTAAAAGTGGGACTAACCCCAAAATCTGCAGCAGCTCAAGTTTATATGCATTATCATTTACTTTCTCCAACACCTTAAAGGGACCAGCAAAGACGTGGCATTAGCTTTGATTTGCGCAAATCAGAAATCTATCTCACGCAAATGTAACCAAACAAGATCTCCGTGCAAACACAACATGTTTTCTACCCTTATCTCCAGCAAGTTTATATTTAGCATTCATACGCTCAATGTTTTCCTTAGTTAACTCATGCATTTTTAAAATCAACTCAGCACGTTCTTTAGCATCAAAATTAACCTTCTCCGAAGATGGAAGAGGCAATAAATCAATAGGTGCACGAGGTAGGAAACCATACACAATTTCAAAAGGGCACATCTTAGTAGTAGAATGCAATGAACGATTATAAGCAAATTCAATATGAGGCAAGCATTCTTCCCACATTTTCTTATTATTCTTCAAAACAGCCCTAAGCATAGTAGACAATGTTCTATTGACTACTTCAGTTTGTCCATCGGCTTGGGGGTGACAAGTAGTACTAAAAAGTAGTTTAGTCCCCAACTTAGCCCATAAACATCTCCAAAAGTGGCTAAGAAATTTAGTATCACGATCTGAAACAATAGTATTTGGCACACCATGCAAGTTTAATAATTTCACGAAAGAACAAATCAGCAACATTAACAAAGATCATCGCTTTTATGACATGGTATAAAGTGTGCCATTTTCGAGAATCTATCCACGACAACAAATATGCTATCCTCCCTTCTTTGTTCGAGGTAAACCTAAAACAAAGTCCATAGATATATCCTCCCAAGGAACACTAGGTACAGCAAAGGCATATATAAACCATGAGGATTGAGTCGTGACTTAGCTTTTTGACATGTAGTGCAGCGAGCAACAAAACGCCAACATCCCGCCTCATCTTTGGCCAAAAGAAATGTGTAGCTAGTATATCCTCGCCTTCTTCACACCAAAGTGTCCCATTAGTCCTCCTCCATGCGCCTCCTGCAACAACAAAAGACTAACGGAGCTAGCTGGAATGCATAGCTTGTTAGAACGAAACAGAAATCCATCATTAATGACTAACTTGTTCCATGTTCTACCTTCTTTACAATTCTGCAATACATCTTTAAAATCAGCATCATGCACATATTGATCTTTGATGGTCTCCAAACCAAATATTTTGAAGTCAAGTTGTGAAAGCATAGTATAGCGACGAGACAATGCATCAGCAATAACATTTTCTTTACCCTTCTTGTGTTTAATGACATAAGGGAAAGTCTCAATGAATTCAACCCATTTAGCATGTCTACGATTCAGTTTAGCTTGACTTTTAATATGTTTCAAAGATTCATGATCGAATGTATAACAAATTCTTTGGGCCATAAATAATGTTGCCATGTTTCTAAAGTCCTAACAAGAGCATATAATTCTTTATCATAAGTAGAATAATTCAGACTAGGCCCACTCAATTTTTCGTAAAAGTATGCAACAGGTTTGCCATCTTGTAATAACACACCTCCTAATCCAATTCCACTAGCATCACATTCAAGCTCAAAAGTCTTATTAAAATCGGAAGTTGGAGTAAAGGAGCATGTGTCAACTTAGCTTTCAATACCGTGAAGGCTTCTTCCCTGTGCGGTACCCCAAACAAAAGGCACATCCTTCTTTGTAAGCTCGTTGAGAGGTGCAGCAATGGTGCTGAAATCTCTCACAAAACGCCTATAGAAACCAGCGAGGCCAAGGAAACTCCTCACTTGTGTGACCGCTTTGGGCTGCGCCAACTCTCAATAGCTTCAATCTTGGCTTTATCAACTTCAATTCCTCGTGGAGTAACAACATAGCCAAGAAAAGATACTCGATCGGTGCAAAAGGTGCACTTCCCAAGGTTACCAAACAAACGTGCATCACGAGAGCATTAAAAACAGCACGTAAATGTTCCAAATGTTCTTCCAAAGATTTGCTATAAATCAGATATCATCAAAATAAACTACCACAAATCGTCCAATGAAAGCACGTAAAACTTCGCTCATTAATCTCATGAAAGTACTAGGTGCATTAGTTAACCCAAAAGGCATGACTAACCACTCATATAATCCAAACTTAGTTTTAAATGCTGTTTTCCATTCATCTCCCAATTTCATACGAATTTGATGGTATCCACTACGCAAATCAACTTTGGAGTATATTGTAGAGCCACTCAATTCATCAAGCATATCATCTAGCCTAGGAATAGGGTGACGATAACGAATAGTAATATTATTGATGCCTCTACAATCAACACACATACGTGACGTACCATCCTTTTTCGCACTAGAATAATAGGAACAGACAAGGACTAAGGGATTCGCGATATAACCTTTGTCGAGCAGCTCCTGTGATTTGACGATAATCTCCTTCGCTCCTCCGGATTGGTACGGTATGGTGCACGGTTGGGTAATGATGCACCGGAATTAAGTCAATTTGATGCTCAATCCTCGAATAGGTGGTAATCCGGTGGCACGCCTTGTGGAAAGACGCGGCGAACTCCCGCAAAATGTTAGTGACAGCGAGGGGCAAAGAGGAAGGCACGCCCTCGAATGAAAATAATGCCTCTTTGCACACAAAAGCATAGCAAATAGATTTGCCAAAATCTAGCTCATCAATATCGATTTGGTGGCAAGTAAACATGCACTTTTCAATTTAATTTCGAAGCAACAGAGATGGTTTATTATTAGGCTTCATGTGTTGCTCAAATTCTTTTGCCACAATCTGATTTTCACTCTTATTTTTCTCCTGTTTTGCTTTATTAGCTCTATTAATATCATCTTTCAAAATGGACTCTGGAGTCATAGGAAGCAAAGTAATATTTTTATCCTTATGAACAAGAGTATCTTGATTGTTTCTACCATGGTGTACAGAATTTTATCAAATTGCCATGGTCTACCAAGTAACAAGGAACATGCTTGCATAGGTACCACATCACAATCAACATAATCAGCATATGTAGAGATACTAAAATGCACACTAACAAAGACGTGTTACCTTCACCTTGCCGCTGTTGTTGAACCATTGGATGTAGTAAGGATGTGGATGTGGTCTTGTGGTGAGAGATAGCTTCTCCACCATCTCCATGCTAGCCAAATTGTTGCAGCTCCCTCCATCTATGATGACGCTAATAGAACGCTCCTTCACAACTCCCTTTGTATGGAACAAATTATGCCTCTGATTTTGCTCACTTGTGTAACCTGCACACTCAAAACACGTTGAGCAACTAAACATTCATACTGTCACAAGATCTTCAAAGAGCCATGTATTGTGTCTCATGATCGAATCATCTCCACCGTGCTCCTCATGTGTAATAAGAGCCAAAGTCTCCTCATCATAGTCACTAGCGGACTCATACCCACCATCCTCAAGAGCAATCATCACACGCTGAGATTTGCATTCTCTCGCAAAATGTCCTCTTCCCTTACAACGACGACAAATAATATCACTTGTGTGCCCTGCTGACGCCATGGAAGAAGAGCTCTGCAGGCCCAGCAGGTGTGCTCTTGGCGATAGTGGTGGTTGTGCTCGCTTTCTTGTATCACGGTTGGAGGTGGCACCAAGGAGGTGATGGTGCAAGAGAAGTAGATGATGCACGTGGTGTCCATGATGAAGGTCGACTGCGAGAAAAGTTAGTGCGGCGCCAATGCCTATCGATCCTGCAGACTTCACGCTCAGCTTTACAAGCAAGATGGAATAAACGAGTGATATTATTATAATCCTTATAGTCTAGAATGGTCTGAATCTCTATTTAATCCACCCGTAAAACGTGCAAGCATAGCTTCATTCTCCTCAACAATACCACATCTAATCAAGCCGGTTTGCAATTCCCGATAATATTCTTCTACGAATTTTTTCCTTGTCTTAAACGCTGCAATTTTTGAAGTAATTCACGTTGATAATATGGTGGAACCCAACGAGCACGCATAGCAGTTTTCAAAGCAGCCCAAGTAGCTGGAACAGGATATAATCTACAATGTTCGCACCACCAAACACATGCAAAGCTAGTGAAAGCACAAACAGCAGCAGAACACGCCTCTCCTCGTGATATTGTAAACATGTAAATCGTTGTTTCGTTTCTAACTCCCAAGTAAGATATATATCGTGAACATATCTACCCTCAAATGGTGGAATATTCAATTTCAGTTTAGGAGATGGTCATGATCGCGCACTGAGGGGAGCCCTAACATTGCCATTATTTGCATGTGGACGACCGGTGGTTGTGGTGTGGTGGTTGCACGTAGTTCGATGTTGATCAACCTCATCCTCGTAATCTTCCACATAATCATCCTCGCTCGGTACCAAAGAGCAGCAGAAGGCAGGAGCCAAAGAAGCACCAACAGCAGAGCAAGCGGCACCAGAATTTTGTCCTCGCTCAATAGGAACACGCCGAGCTCGCCCATACCGATTCGAAGGGGCGAAGTTGTTGTCGCTGGCAGAGGTGCGATAGGTGCAGCCGGCGGTGGTTGTGGAAAACGCGCGAGCAATTCATCAAACTTGCTATCAAGCTTTGTTTCAAACGTCTTCTCAATGCCATCTATCTTCTCCATGGCCTCACAAATCTGTTTACCACATCTTGCACCGTCCAATCATCATTTGTCAAACTTATCATGTAGCTGTTTGTTTGTCGTTCTCCCAATCGCCTCATCGGCCTGTGTTCCTGCCATGGTTAGCAGCAATAGAAACACACAAGAATATGATCCCATGACTACTAGGAAGTGGTGGTGGTGGTGTGGTGGACAGTCACAAACCGTGAAGCAAATCTCAAATTCTTACCGTTCTTACAAAGAATAGTGGTGATCGGCAACCGTTGTAGTCAAAACTCTCAAAGCTTGGCTATAGCGACATTGTGGAGAATCAAACGCACGACGAGATGTATGTGGAGCTGGGAAGGCTTATAATATGGTAGCAAAAGGGTCAAGAATAATCAAATCGAGATGCAAAGTTGAATAAACGCCAACGACGCAGATCTTGTGGTTTGGTCCTAGGCTAGACCGTGCTAGAGACGCGAGCCTAGAACACTAACAAAATCACGGCACCGCACGTAAACAAAGGAAAATCACACTGAATTTTTTTTTTCTTTTTTTTTTTTTTTTGCTTTTTTTTTTTTTTTTGCTTTTTTTTTTTTTTTTTTTTTTTTTTTTTTTTTTTTTTTTTTTTTTGCGAAAAATCACTATAATGGCGAGTGTCTCAAAACTCTTCCTGTGTCAAATCGACAGATGGGCACAAAATTTTTCGACCAAATTTTTTTTTTTTTACCGCCTGACCCAAAACTCGAAACGGGTCAAAAAACTTTCTATAACGGCGATCGCTCAATACGCTTAGAAACACTTAAAATAGGATAGCCGTAAAATTTTTATCCCGTATGCTTTTGGAAAATTTTGGGCCTAAACGAGGGTGGTTTAGGACTCTTTGGAAATTATTTTTTTTTTTTTTTTGAAACCAACCTCTTCTACGGACGGCAAAAGATTGCTGGAATCCAAACCTACTCGCATAAGGAAACACGAATCGAAATTAGATGGATCCGAAAACAAATCTAATATGCAAGGAACTCGGATTGGTGGTGGATATATGGTGGTGGTATATGGCGTGGTGGTGGTATATGGATACGGATTCAAGCGGTGGCGGATAAGCGGTGGTGGTAGATGGCAGGGCGATGATGATGATGCGGCGGCGGCGTGACAACTTATGACCGTAACTCAAACTCTAAAAGACTAGACTCTAAGACCAAAGAACTCGACACGACGATGCAACCGCAAATTCAACAACGCAAATACGTAAAAGATTATGCAAAGGCTCGATTGGTTCGGATATGATGACCTAACCCTAATTTTTTTTTGGCTTTTTCGTGGACTGTAGGTATGAAGAACAGACTCGATCTAAACTACGAAAAACGTAAAATCTCACCGAGCAACCCGGAAATCTGATACCACTTGATAGAGGCAAAGGTGTCCCGCCTTTCGATGAGATGGTGGATTTCGCTTTGGTGGAAGTCGACCTTGACGATCCGACTACGAACGCAGCGAGGACGCCGCGCCTTAGCAATCGCTAAACCAACTCCGAGAGGTTATTGACCACGCCGAGCACGATCAACTCGACCACGAGGGTCTATTTCTGCGAGCAAACGAAGAACAAGCAAGAAACCGAGATTGCAACTGGATATTGCGAATATAAGATGAAAGCTTTATTGATCAAGGTGGGGTTCTGTGGACGCCTTTGTCCGGTCGTTGAACACAAACGGCACGCCAAGTTGCAGCTATGGCGAACTTTTGATCTAAACAAAACCCAAGTCTAAACGGTGCCCTAAGGGCTGTATATATGGAGGAAGAGGGGTGAATTTCGTGGCCCTTGGTGGAGGGGTCCAAACTAACCCTATCTCTTGTTTCCCCACACATACGGACTCTAAAAATAGCCTATACTAATGTATTTCGAAATTACATGGGCCTGGCCCAATAATAAGGTGACGAAGACCTAGAATAGCCTATGGACGAATATTATGAAGTGGCATCTTGTATATTTCGTCCAAGGCTTCATGCACTCCTTATGGTGGCTTCAAAGTCCTGAAATCATCACTTGTAACTCCGTTCTTGATCTCCTTGCGCATGCCATCAACTCCATGTGTGTTCTTGCTCCAATGTTCATCCTTCTCCAAGCTAGGCCCTTCATTTGTAAGCAAAACAAATGTATCCAATTTAGGCAGCATCATATTCTCATGAACATTAGAATCATTACCAAGAAACGAAAGTACCTGGTAATTTAGTTGGCGTGCGCGAGCTCTAGTAATTGGTCCAGTATGTATAGCAGCAGGGGCTGTGGGTGTAACAATGGTATTGATGTCCTCATCAGATGAGTACCTACACAAAACCAAGACAAAGGGAAAATTGTGTGTGCGTGGTAGATGTACACATCATCCATCATGATGCGCAGGTGCGTGTGTTTGTTAGCACCAAATATCCAACGCTCAAATAAATGAGATGCGTGATATAGAAACATGTCATCCATCATGAGAGGTTTGTTATGATGTATCGCATAATGGAGACTCAAATTGTGTAATGCATCATGAGAAATATCTAGAGCATTGTTATTCATGTTATGCATATGGTGCAAGCAATTATGGGAATCATGCAAAGTATGGAATGCATCAAGATCTCCTAATATGTATGAGGAAACTATGGGGGTCTCCTCATGAGCAAGAGTAGCAACATCACGTGGAGAATATTGACAACATTCAAAACAATGCATATTTGGAATAATGTGATCATGGCATGGCATAGTAGATGAATTGCGAAAATCATGTAAAGGAAGCATGGCAATATCATCACATGAAAAACATAAGCCAATGACCAACATCTCGTCATCTATGCCATAAGTGCAAATGGGATTGATTTTAATGGGGCATGCATAGTTACTATGTTGAGATTGTAAGGATGCAATATGGGAGATCTCACTCATAGCATATGACAAGTTCAATGGATTGTCAAACATGACGTGACCAATAGAATTTTCACAAGATATCCTATGAAGCATAGCATCACAACTAGGTAACTCAACATGCTCATCATCATATGCATCATAAATGGGTAAGTCAAGGCATGAAGAAGTTTCACTAGCATGAAGCATGGCAATAGGAGGGTCAACATCATGGGAGCAATCATTATCAAGAGAGTCCACTAGTAGGACAAGAGAAGCACCATCACCTATGTTACCTTTGGAGCGTCGCTCATGTGTTGTAGGTGAGGTGATGAAGATCTTCTCATTGTCATTTTCATCTTGATGGAACCATGTGGGGGGTGCATCATCGTCCATCATGGCCATCGTCGTCTCCATAGGAGGTATGGACTCATCAATGGTAGGCGTGTCGTCATGTAGGAGGCCTAGCACCAAAGAAGAAAACACACTAGGAGTAGAGGTTAAGTCGTTAGAAATCATAAAGGCCTCACATGCCATGTCAACTACCTCACTCACTAAGTGTTGTGGCTCACTCACTCCCTCAAGGATGCTCTCGCTAATATGGTTGGTGGAGGCACTCAAATGGCACTCAACCTCACATAGGATGTGTGGCATGCTCTCATGTGTGGGGCTAGTGGTGGTCACACTCATCCTCTCATAGGAGATGCTCTCAATGTCACGTATGGTGGAGTCACTCATGTCACTTATGGGGTGGTGGCTCTCCTCACATGGCACTTGGGGCATCTCGACATATGTGGGTGTCGGAGGGATGTAGGTGCAAATGTCTCCATGCTCAACTCCTATCGCCGTAGTCGAAGGGGATGGCCCTTGCTCGACCTTCTTGTCACCGTCTTGTGGTTGGAGGCCCATATGATGTGGCACCTCATAGCTCGTCTCCATGACCGAAGGGAGTTTCCCATGCTCGGACATCTTCCTTGAGGGGCTTCCGAAGATGGAAGTGTCACCCTCTCTCGTAGGTGGTCGCCTTGGACTTGATGAAGTCGATGTAGGCGTACTCGTGGGAAGTAGGCGAAGATGCCGTACATCCGAAGGCGAAGATGCCTTGAGAACACTTGGCGAAGATGCCGAAGTGGTTGATGTAGCCGTAGCGCCGTCTTGGTGGTGGTCATCTCGTGGTCTTCTTTTGTGCTCTTGAAGCTTGGACTTGGCGTGAAGTAGGGCTTGTTGGGACTTGTGCACTTGCTCTTGTGGATCATCTACATGATGATGATGTTGTTGTCGTGCTTGAGCTCGTAGTAGATGTCGTTCGTCGTCGTCGTGCACATGTTGCTTGGAGGTGACTTGGCCTTCATGGCGATGTGGATCGTGAACGTGATGATGATCGCCATGTAGATGTGGACGAGGACGATTTGCTCTTGCATCTTTTTCGCGCTCCGAAGACTTGTGGCTTGACCGTCGTCGTCTTGAGGATGATGAAGGGGAAGAAGACTTGATCAAGGCTCTAATCTCCTCCATCCTTGCATCTTGCTCCTCTTTATGTGCGGCAAGCTTCTTGTCGATGTAGTCCCTTTTCCTTGCTTCGGAGTGACGAATGTCGATGGAGATGTTCTCGATGCGCTCTCGCAATCTTGATTGTGCGCCTTGGATTTGTCGTTGTAGATCGAAGATGGACGCTTTGGAGATGTAGTTGTTCACGCCGTCGTTGTTGTCGTAGACCGGAGAGGGAATGCCTTGCCTATCCATCACAAGACTCGAGCAAATATGAGTGGGCGAAAGAGAAGAACGTATACCAATGTACCTTTGACCAAAGTTGAAGATGAATCAAGTTCACTCAAATGTGGACAATGAAATAGCACTATTGGTACCAATCCTTGTCGGTTCTCACACCTACAAAAGTAAGGCTTATAGTGGAGCTCGGTGAGGATAGTGGCACAAAAATTTAATGCAAAATGTTAGCAAGAGTCAATAATGTTGAAAAAGATTCACAAATTCGCAAGTGAAACAAATGGACCAATAGCAATGAAAGGTACACGGAAACACACACACGGATAGATAAATGGGGTCGTGCAACCAAGGAATGAGCTCAAAATGTGGAATCCACCAAAATGCTCATGTTGCACAACTCAAGAGAGACGCTAGCACGATTGCTCAATAGGCGGATACGACACTTGTGCACAACCTATAAGATGCAAAATGGATATTCTTTCTATCCCAATTATGCTATGTATGTATGGTTCCCGGTGTTTCTCTCAAGCATGAGATCATATGATGTAGATTTGACAATATTATGTGCAATGGGGTATGATGCTATGGCACTTGCTCACGAGCTCTTTGCTCTCTTTTTGCTTAAAAGCTTTTGTTTTTTTTTCTATGGCCACTTTTGTACAATGCACAAACCAAGATAGCAATTGTGTATATGCAGGAACAAACTTGAGGCACAATGGATGATATGATACCAATATGATATGGTATGTATGCTATGGAAGGTATGGACCACTAATGTGCACAAGTAACGTTGCCGGCAATACTCAAATGGCTAGTCTCGATAAGTAAGTGACGCAAAATGGGCTAGGGGTTAACAATGCAATTGCAAGGGTATATACAAAGGTGTCATCGAGGTTACCGTCCTTTGCGATGATGAGTGGCGGTGTTCTTGGTGTAGATACCAAGATGATGGATACTCGTCCCTAAGTAGCCTAAACACCTTAGGAAACGGAAAAACCGCAAACTCAAAATCTCAAATGACAAATGTCAAATGGTGGTAGCGGAAAGCGGTGGTGGTGTTGCACTAGGCAATGCGGACAGAATGATGGGCTATACAAGAGTCGGAGTTGAAGTTGCCGTCCCTAAGTAGCCGAAACACCTTAGGAGACACAAGCCACAACTCAAACAAAATCAAACAACAATGGGGTTAAGTTGGGTTGCCGGAAGTGTATGGTGGGCACGGTTATGCGGAAGTGGTGGTGGTGGTTGATGAAGAAGCAATTGTCCCTAAGTAGCCGAAACACCTTAGGAGACTCTAGTCACAACTCAAACAACCACATATGCAATGGGGAACAAAATGGGTTAGGTTGCGGAAGTCGGTGGTGGTAATGCGGATGATATGGTGGAGGGCCTAGGCAAACTTGCCAAATTTGAGAAAATATGATGGAGTCAAATGATGTTGGTGGTATTTTTGTGGGATAAGGGATGTCAATAGCTTCAAAACGAGCTAAAGAACGTCAAAATCGGAGTTCGGATGAATTAGTTATGGACAAAACAAGATTTCAGCCGTGTCAGTTTTCAGTGTAACCGGACATCCGGGAGGAGGTCCAGCTCATCCGGGCTATGTCCGGATGATCCGGGAGGACATCCGGATGATCCGGGTTCGTTAGCGCCGGTTCTGTTTTTCGGGTGCGCGATTTATCCGGACGTCCGGGGCGCCCAGCTGATCCGGCTTGGTCCGATGATCCGGAGAAGGTCCGGATGATCCGCCAAGTCAACCCGCCGGATTTGCTCTCGGGATGAATTTTGGGCGGAAATGGATGATTTTCGGGGCAAAATTTGAGGGATTTCGTGGATGGAAGGTGGGGAAACTTGGGGGAAAGCTAGATCCACTTGAAACCAAGCAAATCCATGGATCAAAATCAACAAAACATCATCAAAACCAACAAATCACAAAAAAATTTGGGGCTATTTTTGGTGGGGATTTTCGGATTTTAGGACGAAAACAACAAAATCAAGCTAGAAAACACGGGGCAGGGGCTCCAAAAACGTGATCAACGTGGCTCATGATACCATATGATGTAGGGTGGAACCCTAATTCGCCGATCTTTCACGTTTGGAGGGGATCCTACGGAGGAAACACGAAGAACACGCGGAAGCACGAGGGGAATCACGGGGAAAACGAGAGAGAATCACTCAACCAACAAGGAATCGATCACACAAGTGCTAGATCAACATACACGCACGAGATCCACAAGATACATAGTCAACTAGGGTAAGGATACAAAGGAACCGTTCATCTCCCGGAGGAGGCCTTGAATCCACGAGGGGATCTTCCCTAAAAGGGGTCTTGTATCCGAGGGGATCTTCTCCTAGATGGAGGCCACGGTCTCTCACGAGGAGGAGATCCGATAGATGAGCGTAGCTCTATCTCTAACATGAGCTAAACCAACGCTAACCCTCAAAGTGGGGAGGAGGAGGTCTATTTATAGTGCTAAGCCACGAAGGGGTAAGTGAGGGGAGAAGGGGTACATGGGCCTCGGCCCAAGTCGCGCGCACAGGCGGGGTCCGGATGATCCGGATGGTGGCCCGGATGATCCGGGTGTCGGGGGTCCGGATGATCCGGGCGACCGTCCGGATGATCCGGCTTTGTCGGGGGGCTTCTGTGGTCTTCGGCGCCGATGCCCGGATGATCCGGGGGAGGGTCCGGATGATCCGGCTGGGCCGGATGATCCGGATGCCGGTCGGATGTCCGCCTGCTTTCAACAACCGCTCCGTCTTCCTCTTCTCCTTTCTTCCGTCTTCGCTTCCATGCTTGGCCTTGGTCCTTGGATTCTCCGTGGTCGCCTTGGTTGTACCCGAGTGTATACAAGGTCCACGCATGAGGTAGTAGCCATGTCTCATATGCGGAAAGTGACGGTTCGAAGAGGAGTGAATTCACCTTGTGTCCGATGGCGCATAGTCGAGGTCTCATCTTATGTATCCTTGGGGCTTGGAGAGTAGTCGGAGTGTACATGGGGATGAACGTGGGATGCTCCGCATCATATCCCCCCCCTTGGGAAAGATCCGACCTCGGATCGTGATCCTCATCACCATGGAAACGCTTGTCGTCGACGGACTTGTAGTTGGACGAAGTTGAATACATGGTGCAATCCGCGTAGTCCAACGTGTCGCCGGAGTGATAGACATGCAAAAAGAGCAGACACAAGCAACACTTGGAAATACAATGGTTAGCGCACACAAAGTGTCCATCATGTAGGAATGAGTCCGTGCGGCAAGATAGTGCGTGGCAAGACACAAGATGGTTATCCAAAAGAAGTAGAATGAGATGTAAAGCATTCATGGGATAATTAGCATGGTGCACAAAGCGACAAATTCTACCATTGTGCAAAATGATGTCATAATGGGATGGTGCATCAAAAGCATGAACATGGCAATGGATGCTCAATATGTCTATGTTATCATGCAATTGATGGTGGGCAATATGATCATGATGTATGAATATGCCATCAAGGAAGATCACAACAAATTTGCTAAGGAAGTGAACAAGCTCATATATCATGGATGACATGGAAATAGATGCAACAAGACAAGCACAATGTGAGTCAATCCATGCATGGAGTGCAAACTTGTGGTGAGTATGATATGACCATTGAGCATGACATGTATGAGCACAATCAACAAATATGGAGGTGTTGGTGTACCAAAGCGATGTCGAGGCATGAGTGGAGTGCCGAAGGTGCATCCAATAAGTGCAAGCGCTCCTCAATGTGAAGGTCCATGTAGCCAATCTCCAATGTCGCTCCTCTTTTCACGAGATGTATCATGTAGACAACAAGAAGGAAACAACAATGAAAGAGTGACCCATCCAATATGCATATTTGATGATGGCTCAAAGAGAAGGAGTTCACCTTTATGAGAATGTCGAAAATGTTGGTGTCGCACATCATGTATGCCTTCACATAACCAATATGTCGCATAACGGCATTGCCTTGTGAAATCTCCAAAATGAAAGAACATGACAAACACTCGGAAAAACAAATGAGGTTAGCGGAAATGCAAAACCTATCATTCGTGTGGTAAGATACCGAACAAGTGTATGCATCATGCTCATCATAAGAAAGTACAAGGGAGCATTTCATAGTGTGGAGGCATATGATGCAAGAACAACCAAATACAATAGGCTCAATCAAACAAGCATGCTTCACAAGTAAAATGTCCAGGTCTCCAAGATCAATAAGCATAGCAAGTTGGCACTCAATACAAGGTGATATGAGAGATGCAAGTAATGGAGACAATAGACAATGATCGATATAAATCATGTGAGAGGCATGAGCATAGGTGCTATCAACCCAAGAAAGCAAGTAGTGGAACATGGGTGATACAACATGGCTAGCTATCATAGTGATCAAGTCAAGAATGCTAGTAGTGCGAAGATGCAACATACTAGAAGGAATCATGGCATGCATGTCATTGGTGCAAATAGTGTGCATGAATAATTCACATGACATAACACAAGCATGAAAGCAAGGTGTGAGAAAAATAGCATGAATATCTTGGTGAGAAGCCATATGTAAGTAGCAATAGGGCATCATAACTCTCCCAACACAACAAGCATCAATAGTATGGGGCACATAATAAACATGGCAATTGCAACAAGGATCTCCACCAAGCATGCAAATACACAATGGGATATCATCATGGTTCATCATGGGTAAATGCAAGCAAGGGTCACAATTGCATGGCAAAGGCATAGAAGCAAGCATAGCATGCAAAGTGAACACGGTAAAATGAGCATAAGGTGACAAGTGGTAAATGGCCCATAGCCGTGTGAGAGCCAAGTAGAGGAGTTGCGCGTAGTCCTTGCGCGAAGGGACGGTGGTAAGGATAGTCCACGGGATCCCAAAGCATCCTTGCTCTCAAGAGCTCGTTTCGTCAACCCTTGGGATTGAGAGGTTGACGAGTATACGTGAGTACCTACACAAAACAAAGGCAAAGGGAAAATTGTGTGTGCGTGGTAGATGTACACATCATCCATCATGATGCGCACGTGCGTGTGTTTGTTAGCACAAAGTAGCCAATGCTCAAATAAATGAGATGCGTGATATAGAAACATGTCATCCATCATGAGAGGTTTGTTATGATGTATCGCATAATGGAGACTCAAATTGTGTAATGCATCATGAGAAATATCTAGAGCATTGTTATTCATGGAATGCATATGGTGCACACAGTCATGGGAATCATGCAAAGTATGGAATGCATCAAGATCTCCTAATATATATGAGGAAACTATGGGGGTCTCCTCATGAGCAAGAGTAGTAACATCACATGGAGAGTATTGACAACATCCAAAACAATGCATATTTGGGACAATGTGATCATGGCATGACATATTGGATGAATTGCGCAAATCATGTAAAGGGAGCATGGCAATATCATTACATGAAAAGCAATAGCCAATGACCATCATCTCGTCATCTATGCCATAAGTGCAAATGGGATTGATTTTAATGGGGCATGCATAGTTACTATGTTGAGATTGTAGGGATGCAATATGGGAGATCTCACTCATAGCATATGACAAGTTCAATGGATTGTCAAACATGAAGTGACCAATAGAATTTTCACATGATATCCTATGAAGCATAGCATCACAACTAGGCAACTCAACATGCTCATCATCATATTCGTCATAAATAGGTAAGTCATGGCATGAAGAAGTCTCACTAGCATGAAGCATGGTAATAGGTTGGTCATCATCATGGGAGCAATCATCGTCAAGAGAGTCCACTAGTGGGACAAGAGAAGCACCATCACCTATGTTACCTTTGGAGCGTCGCTCATGTGTTGTAGGTGAGGTGTCGAAGATCGTCTCATTGTCATCTTCATCTTGATGGAACCATGTGGGGGGTGCATGATCGTCCATCATGGCCATCGTCGTCTTCATAGGAGGTATGGACTCATCAATGGTAGGCGTGTCGTCATGTAGGAGACCTAGCACCAAAGAAGAAAACACACTAGGAGTAGAGGTTAAGTCGTTAGAAATCATAGTGGCCTCACGTGCCGTGTCAACTACCTCACTCTCTAAGTGTTGTGGCTCACTCACTCCCTCAAGGATGCTCTCATTCATATGTTTGTTAGAGTCACTCAAATGGCGCTCAACCTCACATAGGATGTGTGGCATGCTCTCATGTGTGGGGCTAGTGGTGGTCACACTCATCCTCTCAAAGGAAATGCTCTCAATGTCACATATGGTGGAGTCACTCATGTCTCTCATGTGGTGGTGGCTCTCCTCACGTGGCACTTGGGGCATCTCGACATATGTGGGTGTCGGAGGGATGTAGGTGCAAATGATGCAAGCAAGGGTCACAATTGCATGGCAAAGGCATAGAAGCAAGCATAGCATGCAAAGTGAACCACGATAAAATGAGCATAAGGTGACAAGTGGTAAATGGCCCATAGCGTGTGAGAGCCAAGTAGAGGAGTTGCGGCGTAGTCCTTGCGAAGGGGCGATGGTGATGATAGTCCACGGGATCCCAAAGCATCGTTGCTCTCAAGAGCTCGTTTCGTCAACTCTTGGGATTGGGAGGTTGACGAGTATAGATGATGATAGAGGCAAAGGTGTCCCGTCTTTCGATGAGATGGTGGATTTCGCTTTGGTGGAAGTCGACCTTGGCGATCCGACTCTGAGCGTGCGAGGGCGTCGGCGCCTTAACAATCGCTAAACCAACTCGAGAGGTTATTGACCAGCGAACACGATCAACGACCACGAGGTCTATTTCCTGCGAGCAAGCGAAGAACAAGCAAGCGAGATTGCAATCTGGATATTGCGAATATAAGATGAAAGCTTTATTGATCAAGGTGGGGTTACTGTGGCGCCTTTATGCAGTCGTTGAACACAAGCGAAATGCTGTGAAGTTGCAGACTATGGCGAACTTTTGATCTAAACAAAACCCAAGTCTAAGCGGTGCCCTAAGGGCTGTATATATATGGAGGAAGAGGGGTGAATTTCGTGGCCCTTGGTGGAGGGTCAAAACTAACCCTATCTCTTGTTTCCCCACACATCTGGACTCTAAAAATAGCCTATACTAATGTATTTCGAAATTACATGGGCTGGCCCAATAATAAGGTAATGCATGCACCTAGAATAGCCTATGGACGAATATTATGAAGTGGCATCTTGTATATTTCGTCCAAGGCTTCATGCACTCCTTATGGTGGCTTCAAAGTCTGAAATCATCACTTGTAACTCCGTTCTTGATCTCCTTGCGCATGCCATCAACTCCATGTGTGTTCTTGCTCCAATGTTCATCCTTCTCCAAGCTAGGCCCTTCATTTGTAAGCAAAACAAATGTATCCAATTTAAGCGACATCATATTCTCATGAACATTAGAATCATTACCAAGAAACAAAAGTACACAGTAATTTAGTTGGCGTCTTGTGAGCTCTAGTAATTGGTCCGATATGTATAGCGGCGGGGGTGTGGGTGTAACAATGGTATTGATGTCCTCATCATCCTCCCTTCTTGAAATGAAGTCGTCCTCGCGGAGTTCATCTTCCTCACCAAATATGGCTTCAAATCTGCAATGTTAAAAGTGGGACTAACCCCAAAATCTGCAGGCAGCTCAAGTTTATATGCATTATCATTTACTTTCTCCAACACCTTAAAGGGACCAGCAACCACGTGGCATTAGCTTTGATTTGCGCAAATCGGAAATCTATCCTTACGCAAATGTAACCAAACAAGATCTCGGTGCAAACACAACATGTTTTCTACCCTTATCTCCAGCAAGTTTATATTTAGCATTCATCGCTCAATGTTTTCCTTAGTTAACTCATGCATTTTAAAATCAACTCAAGCCGTTCTTTAGCATCAAAATTAACCTTCTCAGAAGATGGAAGAAGCGATAAATCAATAGGTGCGAGGTGGAAACCATACACAATTTCAAAGGGCACATCTTAGTAGTAGAATGCAATGAGCGATTATAAGCAAATTCAATATGAGGCAAGCATTCTTCCCACATTTTCTTATTATTCTTCAAAACAGCCCTAAGCATAGTAGACAATGTTCTATTGACTACTTGGTTTATCCATCGGTTTGGGGGTGACAAGTAGTACTAAAAAGTAGTTTAGTCCCCAACAGCCCATAAACATCTCCAAAAGTGGCTAAGAAATTTAGTATCACGATCTGAAACAATAGTATTTGGCACACCATGCAAGCGAATAATTTCACGAAAGAACAAATCAGCAACATTAACGACATCATCGCTTTTATGACATGGTATAAAGTGTGCCATTTTGAGAATCTATCCACGACAACAAATATGCTATCCCTCCCTTCTTTGTTAGAAGTAAACCTAAAACAAAGTCCATAGATATATCCTCCCAAGGAACACTAGAGTGCAGAGCAAAGGCATATATAAACCATGAGGATTGAGTCGTGACTTAGCTTTTTGACATGTAGTGCATGAGCGACAAAAGCGCTCAACATCCGTCTCATCTTTGGCCAAAAGAAATGTGTAGCTAGTATATCCTCGGTCTTCTTCACACCAAAGTGTCCCATTAGTCCTCCTCCATCGCCTCTGCAACAACAAAAGGCGAGCGGACTAAATTTGGAATGCATAGCTTGTTAGAGCAAGCAATCCATCATTAATGACGAACTTGTTCCATGTTCTACCTTCTTTACAATTCGCAATACATCTTTAAAATCAGCATCATGCACATATTGATCTTTGATGGTCTCCAAACCAAATATTTTGAAGTCAAGTTGTGAAAGCATAGTATAGCGACGAGACAATGCATCGACAATAACATTTTCTTTACCCTTCTTGTGTTTAATGACATAAGGGAAAGTCTCAATGAATTCAACCCATTTAGCATGTCTACGATTCAGTTTAGCTTGACTTTTAATATGTTTCAAAGATTCATGATCAGAATGTATAACAAATTCTTTGGGCCATAAATAATGTTGCCATGTTTCTAAAGTCGAACAAGAGCATATAATTCTTTATCATAAGTAGAATAATTGAGACTAGGCCCTCAATTTTTTGAGAAAAGTATACAACAGGTTTGCCATCTTGTAATAACACACCTCTAATCCAATTCCACTAGCATCACATTCAAGCTCAAAGTCTTATTAAAATCGGGAAGTTGGAGTAAAGGGCATGTGTCAACAGCTTTCAATACCGTGAAGGCTTCTTCTGTCTTGGTACCCCAAACAAAAGCACATCCTTCTTTGTAAGCTCGTTGAGAGGTGCGACAATGGTGCTGAAATCTCTCACAAGCGCCTATAGAAACCAGCGAGGCCAAGAAACTCCTCACTTGTGTGACCGTTTTGGGCTGCGGCCAACTCTCAATAGCTTCAATCTTGGCTTTATCAACTTCAATTCCTGTGGAGTAACAACATAGCCAAGAAAAGATACTCGATCGGATTGCAAAGGTGCACTTCCCAAGGTTACCAAACAAGCGTGCATCCGTAGAGCATTAAAAACAACACGTAAATGTTCCAAATGTTCTTCCAAAGATTTGCTATAAATCGTTATATCATCAAAATAAACTACCACAAATCGTCCAATGAAAGCACGTAAAACTTAGTTCATTAATCTCATGAAAGTACTAGGTGCATTAGTTAACCCAAAAGGCATGACTAACCACTCATATAATCCAAACTTAGTTTTAAATGCTGTTTTCCATTCATCTCCCAATTTCATACGAATTTGATGGTATCCACTCATAAATCAACTTTGGAGTATATTGTAGAGCCACTCAATTCATCAAGCATATCATCTAGCCTAGGAATAGGGTGGCGATAGCGAATAGTAATATTATTGATGCCTCTACAATCAACACACATCGTGGCGTACCATCCTTTTCGGCACTAGAATAATAGGAACAGCACAAGGACTAAGGGATTGGCGTATATAACCTTTGTCGAGCAGCTCTGTACTTGACGCATAATCTCCTTCGTCTCCTCTGGATTGATGCGGTATGGTGCACGGTTGGGTAATGATGCACGGAATTAAGTCAATTTGATGCTCAATCCCTCGAATAGGTGGTAATCCGGTGCACGTCTTGTGGAAAGGCGTCGTGAACTCTGCAAAATGTTAGTGACGGCGGGGGGCAAAGAAGGAAAACACGTCCTCGAATGAAAATAATGCCTCTTTGCACAAAAGCATAGCAAATAGATTTGCCAAAATCTAGCTCATCAATATCAGATTTGGTGGCAAGTAAACATGCACTTTTCAATTTAATTTGAGAAGCAACGATAGATGGTTTATTATTAGGCTTCATGTGTTGCTCAAATTCTTTGCCACAATCTGATTTTCACTCTTATTTTCTCTGTTTTGCTTTATTAGCTCTATTAATATCATCTTTCAAAATGGACTCGAGAGTCATAGGAAGCAAAGTAATATTTTATCCTTATGAACAAGAGTATCTTGATTGTTTCTACCATGGTGTCTGAAATTTTTATCAAATTGCCATGGTCTACCAAGTAACAAGGAACATGCTTGCATAGGTACCACATCACAATCAACATAATCAGCATATGTAGAGATACTAAAATGCACACGAGCGATGCGTGTTACCTTCACCTTGCAGCTGTTGTTGAACCATTGGATGTAGTAAGGATGTGGATGTGGTCTTGTGGTGAGAGATAGCTTCTCCACCATCTCCATGCTAGCCAAATTGTTGCAGCTCCCTCCATCTATGATGGCCTTGAATAGAACGTTCCTTCACAACTCCTTTGTATGGAACAAATTATGCCTCTGATTTTGCTCGACTTGTGTAACTGCACACTCAAAACACGTTGAGCAACTAAACATTCATACTGTCGGCATCTTGACAGCCATGTATTGTGTCTCATGATCGGAATCATCTCCACCGTGCTCCTCATGTGTAATAAGAGCCAAAGTCTCCTCATCATAGTCACTAAGCGGACTCATACCCACCATCCTCGTTAGCAATCATCACTGCGCTGAGATTTGCATTCTCTCATAAAATGTCCTCTTCCCTTACAATGACGACAAATAATATCACTTGTGTGCCTGTTGGCGCCATGGAAGAAGAGCTCATGCGAGCCAGCGGTGTGCTCTTGGCGAGATAGTGGTGGTTGTGCACCTTTCTTGTATCACGGTTGGAGGTGGCTTTGAAGGAGGTGATGGTGCGATGAAAGTAGATGATGCCGTGGTGTCCATGATGAAGGTCGACTGCGAGAAAAGTTAGTGCGCGCCAATGCCTATCGATCACGCACTTCACGTTCGACTTTACAAGCAAGATGGAATAAGCAGTGATATTATTATAATCCTTATAGTCTAGAATGGTGCGAATCTCTCTATTTAATCCACCCGAAGCGTGCAAGCATAGCTTCATTCTCCTCAACAATACCACATCTAATCAAGCGGTTTGCAATTCACGATAATATTCTTCTCTGAAATTTTTCCTTGTCTTAAGCGCTGCAATTTTGAAGTAATTCACGTTGATAATATGGTGGAACCATGATCGCATAGCAGTTTTCAAAGCAGCCCAAGTAATTTGGAGCAGGATATAATCTACAATGTTAGGACCACCAAACACATGCAAAGCTAGTGAAAGCACAAGCAATGGCGAGAACACGTCTCTCCTCGGGATATTGTAAACATGTAAATCGTTGTTCAGTTTCTAACTCCCAAGTAAGATATATATCGGGAACATATCTACCCTCAAATGGTGGAATATTCAATTTCAGTTTAGGGAGATGGTCATGATCGCGTACTGAGGAGCCCTAACATTGCCATTATTTGCATGTGGGCGACACGGTGGTTGTGGTCTTTGGTGGTTGCCGTGGTTACGATGTTGATCAACCTCATCCTCGTAATCTTCCACATAATCATCCTCGTCGGTACCGGCGGCGATGATGGCGAGGCAAAAAGCACCAACAATGATGGCAATGGCACGAATTTTGTCACGGCTCAATAGGAACACTGAGCTCGTCCATCTTGATTCGGAAGAGGCGTAGTTGTTGTCGTTCTTGAGAGGTGCGATAGGTGCAGCCGGCGGTGGTTGTGGAAAGCGAGCAATTCATCAAACTTGCTATCAAGCTTTGTTTCAACGTCTTCTCAATGCCATCTATCTTCTCCATGGCCTCGTCAAATCTGTTTACCACATCTTGCACTGTCCAATCATCATTTCTGAAACTTATCATGTAGGCTGTTTGTTTGTCGGGTTCTCCCAATCGATCTCATCGGCTGTGTTCTGCCATGGTTAGCGACAATAGAAACACACAAGAATATGATCCTCTGAGACTACTAGGAAGTGGTGGTGGTGGTGTGGTGGGCAGTCACAAATCCGTGAAGCAAATCTCAAATTCTTACAGTTCTTACCCGGCGGTGGTGATCGGCAACCGTTGTAGTCAAAACTCTCAAAGCTTGGCTATAGCGATTACCGGGGAGAATCAAGCATGCGTAGATGTATGTGGAGCTGGGAAGGCTTATAATATGGTAGCAAAAAGGGTGACAATAATCAAATCGGAGATGCAAAGTTGAATAAGCGCTCAGCAGCAGTCTTGTCTTTGGTCCTAGGCTGAACCGTGCTAGAGGCGAGCCTAGAACACTAACAAAATCACTGGCCTGCGTAAACAAGGAAAATCACCTCTGAATTTTTTTTTGCTCTTTTTTTTGCTTTTTTTTTTTTTGTTGCTCTTTTTTTTTTTTGCTTTTTTTTTTTTTTGTTGCTCTTT
Source organism: Aegilops speltoides (assembly GCA_021437245.1). Taxonomy (NCBI): domain Eukaryota; kingdom Viridiplantae; phylum Streptophyta; class Magnoliopsida; order Poales; family Poaceae; genus Aegilops; species Aegilops speltoides. The sequence continues at coordinate 23,376 of JAHHZJ010001316.1, forward strand.
TTTTTTTTTTTGCGAAAAATCACTATAATGGCGAGTGTCTCAAAACTCTTCCCGGTCAATGACGGGATGGGCCACAATTTTTCGACCAAATTTTTTTTTTTTCTTGCGGGACCCAAAAGCTGAAGCGGGTCAAAAAACTTTCTATATGGCGGCTCAATACGGCAAAACACTTAAAATAGGATAGCGAGAAAATTTTTTATCCGTGCGTTTTGGAAAATTTTGGGCCTAAGCGGAGGTGGTTTAGGACTCTTTGGAAATTATTTTTTTTTTTTTTTTGGAAACCAACCTCTTCTACGGACGGCAAAGATTGCTGGAATCGAAACCTACTCGGACAAGGAAACACGAATCGGAAATTAGATGGATCGAAAACAAATCTAATATGCAAGGAACTTCGGATTGGTGGTGGATATATGGTGGTGGTATATGGCGGCGGTGGTGGTATATGGATCTGGATTGAGCGGTGGCGGATAGCGGTGGTGGTAGATGGCGAGGCGATGATGATGGTGCGGCGGCGGCGTGACAACTTATGACCGAACTCGAAACTCTAAAGACTAGACTCTAAGACCAGCTGACTCGACACGGCGATGCAACATAAATTCAACAACGCCAAATCTGAAAAAGATTATGCAAAGGCTCAGATTGGTTGGATATGATGACCTAACCTAATTTTTTTGGCTTTTTAAATTGGATTTGTAGGTATGAAGAACAGACTCGATCTAAACTACGAAAAGCGTAAAATCTCACGAGCGACACGGAAATCGATACCACTTGATAGAGGCAAAGGTGTCCGTCTTTCGATGAGATGGTGGATTTCGCTTTGGTGGAAGTCGACCTTGACGATCCGACTACTGAGCGTGCGAGGGCGTCGCGCCTTGCAATCGCTAAACCAACTCGAGAGGTTATTGACCCGCCGGAACACGATCAACGACCACGAGGTCTATTTCCTGCGAGCAAGCGAAGAACAAGCAAGCGAGATTGCAATCTGGATATGCGAATATAAGATGAAAGCTTTATTGATCAAGGTGGGGTTACTGTGCGCCTTTATGCAGTCGTTGAACACAAGCGAAATCTGCGAAGTTGCAGCTATGGCGAACTTTTGATCTAAACAAAACCCAAGTCTAAGCGGTGCCCTAAGGGCTGTATATATGGAGGAAGAGGGGTGAATTTCGTGGCCCTTGGTGGAGGGTCGAAACTAACCCTATCTCTTGTTTCCCCACATCTGGACTCTAAAATAGCCTATACTAATGTATTTCGAAATTACATGGGCCTGGCCCAATAATAAGGTGTATAGCACCTAGAATAGCCTATGGACGAATATTATGAAGTGGCATCTTGTATATTTCGTCCAAGGCTTCATCACTCCTTATGGTGGCTTCAAAGTCGAAATCATCACTTGTAACTCCGTTCTTGATCTCCTTGCATGCCATCAACTCCATGTGTGTTCTTGCTCCAATGTTCATCCTTCTCCAAGCTAGGCCCTTCATTTGTAAGCAAAACAAATGTATCCAATTTAAGCGACATCATATTCTCATGAACATTAGAATCATTACCAAGAAGCGAAAGTACACAGTAATTTAGTTGGCGTCTTGTGACTCTAGTAATTGGTCCGATATGTATAGCGGCGGGGCTGTGGGTGTAACAATGGTATTGATGTCCTCATCGGATGAGTACCTACACAAAACCAAGACAAAGGAAAATTGTGTGTGCGTGGTAGATGTACACATCATCCATCATGATCTTGCAGTCGTGTGTTTATTAGCACCAAATATCCAGCGCTCAAATAAATGAGATCGTGATATAGAAACATGTCATCCATCATGAGAGGTTTGTTATGATGTATCGCATAATGGAGACTCAAATTGTGTAATGCATCATGAGAAATATCTAGAGCATTGTTATTCATGTTATGCATATGGTGCAAGCAATTATGGGAATCATGCAAAGTATGGAATGCATCAAGATCTCCTAATATGTATGAGAAACTATGGGGTCTCCTCATGAGCAAAATAGCAACATCACGTGGAGAATATTGACAACATTCAAAACAATGCATATTTGGAATAATGTGATCATGGCATGGCATAGTAGATGAATTGCGAAAATCATGTAAAGGAAGCATGGCAATATCATCACATGAAAAACATAAGCCAATGACCAACATCTAGTCATCTATGCCATAAGTGCAAATGGGATTGATTTTAATGGGGCATGCATAGTTACTATGTTGAGATTGTAAGGATGCAATATGGGAGATCTCACTCATAGCATATGACAAGTTCAATGGATTGTCAAACATGGCGTGACCAATAGAATTTTCACAAGATATCCTATGAGCATAGCATCACAACTAGGTAACTCAACATGCTCATCATCATATGCATCATAAATGGGTAAGTCAAGGCATGAAGAAGTTTCACTAGCATGAAGCATGGCAATAGGAGGAATCGACATCATGGGAGCAATCATTATCAAGAGAGTCCACTAGTAGGACAAGAAGCACCATCACCTATGTTACCTTTGGGGCGTCGCTCATGTGTTGTAGGTGAGGTGATGAAGATCTTCTCATTGTCATTTTCATCTTGATGGAACCATGTGGGGTGCATCATCGTCCATCATGGCCATCGTCGTCTCCATAGGAGGTATGGACTCATCAATGGTAGGCGTGTGCGTCATGTAGGAGGCCTAGCACCAAGAAGAAAACACACTAGGAGTAGAGGTTAAGTCGTTAGAAATCATAAAGGCCTCACATGCCATGTCAACTACCTCACTCACTAAGTGTTGTGGCTCACTCACTCCCTCAAGGATGCTCTCGCTAATATGGTTGGTGGAGGCACTCAAATGGCACTCAACCTCACATAGGATGTGTGGCATGCTCTCATGTGTGGGGCTAGTGGTGGTCACACTCATCCTCTCATAGGAGATGCTCTCAATGTCACGTATGGTGGAGTCACTCATGTCACTTATGGGGTGGTGGCTCTCCTCACATGGCACTTGGGGCATCTCGACATATGTGGTGTCGGAGGGATGTAGGTGCAAATGTCTCCATGCTCAACTCCTATCGCCCGTGGTCGAAGGGATGGCCCTTGCTCGACCTTCTTGTCACCGTCTTGTGGTTGGAGGCCCATATGATGTGGCACCTCATAGCTCGTCTCCATGACCGAAGGAGTTTCCCATGCTCGGACATCTTCCTTGAGGGGCTTAGAAGATGGAAGTGTCACCTCTCTCGTGGTGGTCGCCTTGGACTTGATGAAGTCGATGTAGGCGTGCTAAGTGGGAAGTGGCGAAGATCTGGTGTACATCCAAAGCGAAGATGCCTTGAGAACACTTGGCGAAGATCAGAAGTGGTTGATGTGGCCGTAAGCGCCGTCTTGGTGGTGGTCATCTCGTGGTCTTCTTTTGTGCTCTTGAAGCTTGGACTTGGCGTGAAGTAGGGCTTGTTGGGACTTGTGCACTTGCTCTTGTGGATCATCTACATGATGATGATGTTGTTGTCGTGCTTGAGCTCGTAGTAGATGTCGTTAAATCGTAAATCGTGCACATGTTGCTGGAGGTGACTTGGCCTTCATGGCGATGTGGATCGTGAGCGTGATGATGATCGCCATGTAGATGTGGAGCGAGGGCGATTTGCTCTTGCATCTTTTTCGCGCTCAGAAGACTTGTGGCTTGGCCGTAAATGCGTCTTGAGGATGATGAAGGGAAGAAGACTTGATCAAGGCTCTAATCTCCTCCATCCTTGCATCTTGCTCCTCTTTATGTGCGGCAAGCTTCTTGTCGATGTAGTCCCTTTTCCTTGCTTGAAGTGGTGAATGTCGATGGAGATGTTCTCGATCTTGCTCGCAATCTTGATTGTCGCCTTGGATTTGTCGTTGTAGATCGAAGATGGGCGCTTTGGAGATGTAGTTGTTCACGCCGTCGTTGTTGTAAGTAGGCCGGAGAGAATGCCTTGCCTATCCATCACAAGACTCGAGCAAATATGAGTGGTGAAAAGAGAAGAGCGTATACCAATGTACCTTTGACCAAAGTTGAAGATGAATCAAGTTCACTCAAATGTGGACAATGAAATAGCACTATTGGTACCAATCCTTGTCGGTTCTCACACCTACAAAAGTAAGGCTTATAGTGGAGCTCGGTGAGGATAGTGGCACAAAAATTTAATGCAAAATGTTAGCAAGAGTCAATAATGTTGAAAAAGATTCACAAATTACATAAGTGAAACAAATGGACCAATAGCAATGAAAGGTACGGAAACACACACGGATAGATAAATGGATTCGTGCGACCAAGGAATGAGCTCAAAATGTGGAATCCACCAAAATGCTCATGTTGCACAACTCAAGAGGCATATACGATTGCTCAATAGGCGGATCGACACTTGTGCACAACCTATAAGATGCAAAATGGATATTCTTTCTATCCCAATTATGCTATGTATGTATGGTTCCCGGTGTTTCTCTCAAGCATGAGATCATATGATGTAGATTTGACAATATTATGTGCAATGGGGTATGATGCTATGGCACTTGCTCACGAGCTCTTTGCTCTCTTTTTGCTTAAAAGCTTTTGTTTTTTTTTCTATGGCCACTTTTGTACAATGCACAAACCAAGATAGCAATTGTGTATATGCAGGAACAAACTTGAGGCACAATGGATGATATGATACCAATATGATATGGTATGTATGCTATGGAAGGTATGGACCACTAATGTGCACAAATAACGTTGCGGCAATACTCAAATGGCTAGTCTCGATAAGTAAGTGGCCTTAAAATGGGCTAGGGGTTAACAATGCAATTGCAAGGTATATACAAAGGTGTCATCGAGGTTACCGTCCTTTGCGATGATGAGTGGCGGTGTTCTTGGTGTAGATACCAAGATGATGGATACTAGTCCCTAAGTAGCCTAAACACCTTAGGAAGCGGAAAAACACAAACTCAAAATCTCAAATGACAAATGTCAAATGGTGGTAGCGGAAGCGGTGGTGGTGTTGCACTAGGCAATGCAGACGAGAATGATGGGCTATACAAAAGTCGGAGTTGAAGTTGAGTCCTAAGTGGCAGAAACACCTTAGGAGACACAAGCCACAACTCAAACAAAATCAAACAACAATGGGGTTAAGTTGGGTTCTTAGGAAGTGTATGGTGGAGCACGGTTATCACGGAAGTGGTGGTGGTGGTTGATGAAGAAGCAATTGTCCCTAAGTGGCGAAACACCTTAGGAGACTCTAGTCACAACTCAAACAACCACATATGCAATGGGGAACAAAATGGGTTAGGTTGCGGAGTCGGTGGTGGTAATGCGGATGATATGGTGGAGGGCCTAGGCAAACTTGCCAAATTTGAGAAAATATGATGGAGTCAAATGATGTTGGTGGTATTTTTGTGGGATAGGGGATGTCAATAGCTTCAAAGCGAGCTAAAACGTCAAAATCGGAGTTCGGATGAATTAGTTATGGACAAAACAAGATTTCAGCCGTGTCGGTTTTAGTGTAACCGGACATCGGGAGGAGGTCCAGCTCATCGGGCTATGTCCGGATGATCCGGAAGGACATCCGGATGATCCGGGTTAGTTAGCGCCGGATTCTGTTTTGGTCTTGCGATTTATCCGGACGTCGGGCGTCCAGTGATCCGGGCTTAGTGCGGATGATCCGGGAGAAGGTCCGGATGATCCGTCAAATCAACCCTTCGGGATTTGCTCTCGGGGATGAATTTTTGGGCGAAATGGATGATTTTGAGGCAAAATTTGAGGGATTTCGTGGATGGAAGGTGGGGAAACTTGGGGAAGCTAGATCCACTTGAAACCAAGCAAATCCATGGATCAAAATCAACAAAACATCATCAAAACCAACAAATCACAAAAAATTTGGGGCTATTTTTGGTGGGGATTTTGGATTTTAGGGCCGAAAACAACAAAATCAAGCTAGAAAACAGGCGGGGGCTCCAAAAGCGTGATCAACGTGGCTCATGATACCATATGATGTGAGGTGGAACCCTAATTAGCGATCTTTCACGTTTGGAGGGATCCTACGGAGAAACACGAAGAACAGCGGAAGCGAGGGAATCACGGGAAAAGCGAGAGAATCACTCAACCAACAAGGAATCGATCACACAAGTGCTAGATCAACATACGCATACGAGATCCACAAGATACATAGTCGACTAGGGTAAGGATACAAAGGAACCGTTCATCTCCGGAGGAGGCCTTGAATCCCGAGGATCTTCCTAAAAGGGTCTTGTATCAGGGGATCTTCTCCTAGATGGAGGCCACGGTCTCTCACGAGGAGGAGATCCGATAGATGGCGTAGCTCTATCTCTAACATGAGCTAAACCAGCGCTAACCCTCAAAGTGGGGAGGAGGAGGTCTATTTATAGTGCTAAGCCACGAAGGGGTAAGTGAGGGAAAAGGGTACATGGGCCTCGGCCCAAGTCGCCAGCCTGGTGGTCCGGATGATCCGGATGGTGGCGGATGATCCGGGTGTCGAGTCCGGATGATCCAGGCGGCCGTCCGGATGATCCGGCTTTGTCGGGGCTTCTGTGGTCTTGGCGCGATGCGGATGATCCGGGGAGGTCGGATGATCCATTGGGCGGATGATCCGGATGCCGGTCCGGATGTCGGCCTGTTTCAACAACCGCTCAAGTCTTCCTCTTCTCCTTTCTTAGTCTTCGCTTCCATGCTTGGCCTTGGTCCTTGGATTCTCCGTGGTGCGTCTTGGTTGTACTGAGTGTATACAAGGTCCACGCATGAGGTAGTAGCCATGTCTCATATCACGGAAAGTGGCGGTTCGAAGAGAGTGAATTCACCTTGTGTCCAGATGGGCGCATAGTCGAGGTCTCATCTTATGTATCCTTGGGGCTTGGAGAGTAGTCGGGTGTACATGGGGATGAGCGTGGGATGCTCCGCATCATATCCCCCCTTGGGAAAGATCCGACCTCGGATCGTGATCCTCATCACCATGGAAGCGCTTGTCGTCGGCGGACTTGTAGTTGGGCGAAGTTGAATACATGGTGCAATCCGCGTAGTCAACGTGTCATGGGAGTGATAGACATGCAAAAAGAGCGGAACACAAGCAACACTTGGAAATACAATGGTTAGCGCACAAAGTGTCCATCATGTAGGAATGAGTCCGATGCGGCAAGATAGTGCGTGGCAAGACACAAGATGGTTATCCAAAAGAAGTAGAATGAGATGTAAAGCATTCATGGGATAATTAGCATGGTGCACAAAGCGACAAATTCTACCATTGTGCAAAATGATGTCATAATGGGATGGTGCATCAAAAGCATGAACATGGCAATGGATGCTCAATATGTCTATGTTATCATGCAATTGATGGTGGGCATGATATGATCATGATGTATGAATATGCCATCAAGGAAGATCACAACAAATTTGCTAAGGAAGTGAACAAGCTCATATATCATGGATGACATGGAAATAGATGCAACAAGACAAGCACAATGTGAGTCAATCCATGCATGGAGTGCAAACTTGTGGTGAGTATGATATGACCATTGAGCATGACATGTATGAGCACAATCAACAAATATGGAGGTGTTGGTGTACCAAAGCGATGTCGAGGCATGAGTGGAGTGCCGAAGGTGCATCCAATAAGTGCAAGCGCTCCTCAATGTGAAGGTCCATGTAGCCAATCTCCAATGTCGCTCCTCTTTTCACGAGATGTATCATGTAGACAACAAGAAGGAAACAACAATGAAAGAGTGACCCATCAATATGCATATTTGATGATGGCTCAAAGAGAAGGAGTTCACCTTTATGAGAATGTCGAAAATGTTGGTGTATACGCACATCATGTATGCCTTCACATAACCAATATGTAGCATAACGGCATTGCCTTGTGAAATCTCAAAATGAAAGAACATGACAAACACTCGGAAAAACAAATGAGGTTAAGCGGAAATGCAAAACCTATCATTGGTGTGGTAAGATCCGAACAAGTGTATGCATCATGCTCATCATAAGAAAGTACAAGGGAGCATTTCATAGTGTGGAGGCATATGATGCAAGAACAACCAAATACAATAGGCTCAATCAAACAAGCATGCTTCACAAGTAAAATGTCCAGGTCTCCAAGATCAATAAGCATAGCAAGTTGGCACTCAATACAAGGTGATATGAGAGATGCAAGTAATGGAGACAATAGACAATGATCGATATAAATCATGTGAGAGGCATGAGCATAGGTGCTATCAACCCAAGAAAGCAAGTAGTGGAACATGGGTGATACAACATGGCTAGCTATCATAGTGATCAAGTCAAGAATGCTAGTAGTGCGAAGATGCAACATACTAGAAGGAATCATGGCATGCATGTCATTGGTGCAAATAGTGTGCATGAATAATTCACATGACATAACACAAGCATGAAAGCAAGGTGTGAGAAAAATAGCATGAATATCTTGGTGAGAAGCCATATGTAAGTAGCAATAGGGCATCATAACTCTCCCAACACAACAAGCATCAATAGTATGGGGCACATAATAAACATGGCAATTGCAACAAGGATCTCCACCAAGCATGCAAATACACAATGGGATATCATCATGGTTCATCATGGGTAAATGCAAGCAAGGGTCACAATTGCATGGCAAAGGCATAGAAGCAAGCATAGCATGCAAAGTGAACACGGTAAAATGAGCATAAGGTGACAAGTGGTAAATGGCCCATAGCCGTGTGAGAGCCAAGTAGAGGAGTTGCGCGTAGTCCCTTGAAGGGGCGAGTGGTAGAGGATAGTCCACGGGATCCCAAAGCATCCTTGCTCTCAAGAGCTCGTTTAAATCAACCCTTGGGATTGAGAGGTTGGCGAGTATCGTGATACCTACACAAAACAAAGGCAAAGGAAAATTGTGTGTGCGTGGTAGATGTACACATCATCCATCATGATCTTGCGTGCGTGTGTTTGTTAGCACAAAGTAGCCAATGCTCAAATAAATGAGATCGTGATATAGAAACATGTCATCCATCATGAGAGGTTTGTTATGATGTATCGCATAATGGAGACTCAAATTGTGTAATGCATCATGAGAAATATCTAGAGCATTGTTATTCATGGAATGCATATGGTGCACACGATCATAGGAATCATGCAAAGTATGGAATGCATCAAGATCTCCTAATATATATGAGAAACTATGGGGTCTCCTCATGAGCAAAGTAGTAACATCACATGGAGAGTATTGACAACATCCAAAACAATGCATATTTGGGACAATGTGATCATGGCATGACATATTGGATGAATTGCATAAATCATGTAAAGGAGCATGGCAATATCATCACATGAAAACCAAAAGCCAATGACCATCATCTCGTCATATATGCCATAAGTGAAAATGGGATTGATTTTAATGGGGCATGCATAGTTACTATGTTGGGATTGTAGGGATGCAATATGGGAGATCTCACTCATAGCATATGACAAGTTCAATGGATTATCAAACATGAAGTGACCAATAGAATTTTCACATGATATCCTATGAAGCTAGCATCACAACTAGGCAACTCAACATGCTCATCATCATATTCATCATAAATAGGTAAGTCATGGCATGAAGAAGTCTCACTAGCATGAAGCATGGTAATAGGTTGGTCATCATCATAGGAGCAATCATCGTCAAGAGAGTCCACTAGTGGGACAAGAGAAGCACCATCACCTATGTTACCTTTGGGCGTCGCTCATGTGTTGTAGGTGAGGTGTAGAAGATCGTCTCATTGTCATCTTCATCTTGATGGAACCATGTGGGGTGCATGATGGTCCATCATGGCCATAAATCGTCTTCATAGGAGGTATGGACTCATCAATGGTAGGCGTGTAGTCATGTAGGAGACCTAGCACCAAAGAAGAAAACACACTAGGAGTAGAGGTTAAGTCGTTAGAAATCATAGTGGCCTCACGTGCAGTGTCAGACTACCTCACTCTCTAAGTGTTGTGGCTCACTCACTCCCTCAAGGATGCTCTCATTCATATGTTTGTTAGAGTCACTCAAATGGCGCTCAACCTCACATAGGATGTGTGGCATGCTCTCATAATGGGGCTAGTGGTGGTCACACTCATCCTCTCAAAAAATGCTCTCAATGTCACATATGGTGGAGTCACTCATGTCTCTCATGTGGTGGTGGCTCTCCTCACGTGGCACTTGGGGCATCTCGACATATGTGGGTGTCGGGAGGATGTATCTACTTATATAGAAGCAGGGTGGCCAAGGAGGTGGGAGGAGACGTCCCAAGGCAGCCTAAAACTAACCCTAGGTCGTACAAGGCCAATGGGCCCAAGTGGAGGTGGCGTAACACCTTTGGACTTGTGGTTTGACTCAGATTCTGGTGCAGCGTCAGATTGTTTCGTCCACAACTCAACGCTCGGACGGCTTTTAAGGTGATTCAATTGTGCTGGAAAGAGCATGAAATCTACTTTCCAAGAAAAAAAGAATCACCCAATTCGAATCCGTATGAAAAAGTTGTTGACGTTTTGGTCAGGTATGTCTGTGCGGTCGAATCTGAAACCAGAACGTGAGAGACTTGGACTCTATTTTCTCTTGGCCCAAAAGTGACGTGAGTGACTTTTTGAACAACACCTAAACTTCTCCTTTTCCTTATCTTCATATGTGGATTGTACAATGTCATACACCTGCAATTAGACAAAACACAAAAGTATGTGAATATTTTTTGTTACGGATAACATAAATATATTATTGAATAGTTTGCACTAGAAATAACCCGACAAATATGCATGTATGCAATATTTTTGGTCTTATCAAAATGATCATGTCCTCGATACCACTTGATAGAAGCGGGGTGTCCGATCTTTCGATGAGATGATAACTATCGATTTGGTGGAGCGACTTTGGCGATCCGACTACAAGCGATGCCTGACGTTGCGCCTTAGCAATCGCTAAACCAACTCGAGGGTTATTGACCATGGCGGAGCACAATCAACCTGACCACGAAGGTCTATTCCTGCAAGCAATCGAAGAACAAGCAAGAATATGATAAAAGCAATCTGAATATTGCGGTATGTATAAATATTGATAAAAGTGGGGATCCGTGGCGGTCTTGGTCGATGGTTGGACACAAAGCGAAGTACTGCGAAGTTGCAATGGCTAACTTTTAACTAAACAAATCCCAAGCAAAAGCTACTAGATGGATCTACTTATATAGGAGCAAGGGGTGACAGCCAAGGAGGTGGGAGAACGTCCCAAGGCAGCCTAAAACTAACCTAGGTCGTTACAAGGCCAATGGGCCCAAGTGGAGGTGGCGTAACACCTTTGGACTTAGTTTGACTCGGATTCTGGTGCAGCGTCAGATTGTTTCGTCACAACTCAACGCTCCGGACGGCTTTTAAGGTGATTCAATTGTGCTGGAAAGAGCATGAAATCTACTTTCAAGAAAAAAATCACCAATTAAAGATCCGTATGAAAAATTGTTGACGTTTTGAGTCAGAGTATGTCTGTGCAGTCGAATCTGAAACCAGAACGTGAGAGACTTGGACTCTATTTTCTCTTGGCCCAAAAGTGACGTGAGTAGACTTTTTGAACAACACCTAAACTTCTCCTTCCCTTATCTTCATAATGGATTGTACAAATGTCCCATACACACTGCAATTAGACAAAACACAAAAGTATGTGAAATATTTTGTTACGGATAACATAAATATATTATTGAATAGTTTGCACTAGAATAACCCAGGCAAATATGCATGTATGCAATATTTTTGGTCTTATCAAGGTAGTCATGTCCTCTGATACCACTTGATAGAAAGCGGGGTGTCGATCTTCGATGAGATGATAACTATCGATTTGGTGGAGCGACTTTGTGATCCGACTACAAGCGTGCTGCAGCGTTAACGCCTTAGCAATCGCTAAACCAACTCCGAGAGGTTATTGACCCAGCGGGCACAATCAACTCTGACCACGAAGGTCTATTCCTGCAAGCAATCGAAGAACAAGCAAGAATATGATAAAAGCAATCTGAATATTGCAGTATGTATGAAGTATTGATAAAGGTGGGGATCCGTGGCGGTCTTGAATGCCGTTGGACACAAAGCAAGTACGAAGTTGCAATGGCTAACAACTAAACAAATCCGGCAAAAAGCTACTAGATGGATCTACTTATATAGGCAAGAAGGGCAGCCAAGGAGGGAGGTGGGAGGCGTCCCAAGGCAGCCTAAAACTAACCTAGGTCGTACAAGGCCAATGGGCCCAAGTGGAAGTGACGTAACACCTTTGGACTTATAGTTTGACTCGGATTCTGGTGCAGCGTCAGATTGTTTCGTCACAACTCAACGCTCCGGACGGCTTTAGGTGATTCAATTGTGCTGGAAAGAGCATGAAATCTACTTTCCAACAAAAAGAATCACCAATTCGAAGTCCGTATGAAAAAGTTGTTGACGTTTTAGTCAGGTATATGCACATGCGGTCGAATCACAGCAAGGCGTGAGAGACTTGGACTCTATTTTCTCTTGGCCCAAAAAGTGACGTGAGTAGACTTTTGAACAACACCTAAACTTCTCCTTTCCCTTATCTTCATATGTGGATTGTACAAATGTCCCACACCTGCAATTAGACAAAACACAAAAGTATGTAGAAATATTTTTATACGGATAACATAAATATATTATTGAATAGTTTGCACTAGAAATAACACGACAAATATGCATGTATGCAATATTTTTGGTCTTATCCAAGGTAGTCATGTCCTCGAAGATACCACTTGATAGAAGCGGGGTGTCGATCTTTCGATGAGATGATAACTATCGATTTGGTGGAGCGACTTTGTGATCCGACTACAAGCGTGCTGACGTTGCGCCTTAGCAATCGTAAACCAACTCAGGAGGTTATTGACCCGCGGAGCACAATCAACCTGACCACGAGTCTATTCCTGCAAGCAATGAAGAACAAGCAAGAATATGATAAAAACAATCTGAATATTGCAGTATGTATGAAATATTGATAAAGGTGGGGATCCGTGGCGGTCTTGGTCAGTCGTTGGACACAAGCGAAAGTACGAAGTTGCAATGGCTAACTTTAACTAAACAAATCCCACAAAAAGCTACTAGATGGATCTACTTATATAGGAGCAAGGGGTGGCCAAGGAGGTGGGAGAACGTCCCAAGGCAGCCTAAAACTAACCCTAGGTCGTACAAGGCCAATGGGCCCAAGTGGAGGTGGCGTAACACCTTTGGACTTTGTTTGACTCGGATTCTGGTGCAGCGTCAGATTGTTTCGTCCACAACTCAACGCTCCGGACGGCTTTTAAGGTGATTCAATTGTGCTGGAAAGAGCATGAAATCTACTTTCCAACAAAAAAAGAATCACCCAATTCGAATCCGTATGAAAAGTTGTTGACGTTTTGAGTCAGGTATGTCTTGGTCGAATCTGAAACCAGAACGTGAGAGACTTGGACTCTATTTTCTCTTGGCCCAAAAGTGACGTGGTGACTTTTGAACAACACCTAAACTTTTTTTATCTTCATATGTGGATTGTACAAATGTCCCATACATCTGCAATTAGACAAAACACAAAAGTATGTGAATATTTTTGTTGGATAACATAAATATATTATTGAATAGTTTACTAGAAATCACCGACAAATATGCATGTATGCAATATTTTGGTCTTATCAAGGTAGTCATGTCCTCATCCCTCCCTTCTTGAAAACAAAGCCGTCCTCGTTGCTTAATCTGAAATGTGGCTAACAAAGAGACAATTACATGTTTATATGTTCGTCATCCATTTTACTTCCCTTGATTTTTTATATGACACATGAATAGATGAGTAACCATAGTTCATAAAATCTAAAGCCAACAAATTAGCACAAGAACTAGAAGGCATGAAAATATTGCCTCGGTTTGCACATGTAAGTGAAGCTCTTATTTATTTCAAAAGATTGACAATGTTCATCATTAAACCATCCCAACATTGGTGAATAAACCTTACTTGCATCAAATTTACATGCTACAATATGCTTAAATAAGCAAACATGCAATGAGTCATTAACCCAGAATCATCACCAAGATTAGAGGTCATATCAAAGCGATTAAACATTGATTCTTTTGCATCAATTAATTCAATGGGTGCACTCAAAATTGTTGGTATTTCGGTTGTTTGATCCATGGCGCATTCATGGCATATCAAGATTCTCTAAAATAGGTGTTGTGCTCAAATCACGGGTAACTCAACACATGATGCATTCAAGTTAATTAGGGATGCATCATTCTCATGTGATTATATCATCAATACCTTCTTTGTTACCTTACAAAAGGCGTGGGATGTAGGTACACGTGACAATACCATACTCTTGAGATGATGTCGCTCACAATCCGGGTGGGGCTTCTCTAGTAGGTGCTGGAGGAACCAACCGGGGTGGTGAGCATGAACGGAATAGTAGTTGTTGTAGTCACCAATGCATCCTCGTTTTCTCTCAAAGGTACAACACGAACATACATCCGGTAATAACGAGGAATATCTGAAATCTTAGAATATCATGGTTCAAACCACCAAAAAATCTATTCATTGTATCATCCCAGTTCTTCTATGTCACAATGATGCATATAAGATTTGAACTCTTGGTAGTAAGTATGACATGTTATTGCCTTGTTTAAATTTTCAAATTTGGAAGCAATTCCCGATAGTAAGGAGGAAAACTGTTTTCTCATTACATCTTTCAAATCTTTCCAAGTTGTGGGTTGGTTATCAATGTTTTTCTTACAATGCACACTCCACCAAGGAAGCAAAACCGTAAATGCTCTAGTGGGCTATTTCCTCAAGTTCGGAAAAAACATGTTGA
>JAHHZJ010001317.1:0-76310 GCA_021437245.1 Aegilops speltoides
TAGGTGCCCCTACCTAACTCGACGGCGGGGACAAGGGCATTAAAGGCCCGTCGGTCGCTGCTTGATGTAAAAAAGCGACCGTTAGGTGAGCCACGGTTGCCACGATGGGCGCCTCTGTCGCTCCGTTTGCCACCTCGCTCCGCATGGCTGTGTAGTGCCCGCCCGTGCCCTTGGGATGGCCTTGCGATGACACGTTGCTGGAGTGCGCTGGAGTTTGGGTGGCAACCTTGCGCGGCAAGTGCCTTACTGCAGACCCTTATCTTGTTGTCTTGGCAAGCTTGCGATCGCCAGACGCTCTGCCGAGCCTTGCGAGGCGCCCGTGACAAGTCTTCTGGTGATGCCTTGGTTGGCCTTCGGCAAGCTCCTCTTCTGGGGCCTTACGTTTTCTTAGCTAGTACTTTGTTCTTGAATGGCGGTAATGAAGGAATGGTGGAGGGCCTTGGCGGGCGCCAGGCAAGCCTTGCCGTGGGGTGCTCTTGTTGCCCGTGCACAAGTTCGAGTACTAAGGTACCCCTACTTTTCTACCAAACACGGCCTTGAAAGCTGACAAACACGTAACACTGTTGGGAGGAAGAATGGATGGCGGCGAGGAACACGGACGAGCTACGCAGTGATGCGAAGAAGAAGAGAAGCGGCGTGCGAACTCTCTGCATGTCACATCCCAGTTCGAGCCTTGCTTGTCTTTGCTTTATCATCCATGCATCATGTCTAAATTTCTGAAACTTGAATTGAGGATTATTTGAAACCTCAAAATCTAGTTAAAAAAGGCAAGACACCCTTTAAATTGCATTACATGAATCCAAAATGCCCTAAAAATAGTTTTGTGAATTTTGGCAGAGTTATATATCAAACCAAAATTCTGGAATATTTTTAAGGAATTATTTGGTCTCTAAATTTAAATCAATAATCTATTTGAATTTGGGGATATATTCATAATATATAATGAATATATTTTCAAATGCTTTGAAATGTTTATGTACTTTTGGAATAGTCGGAGAGGTAACATAAAATAATTGAGAATGTTTTAGCCTTTATTTGAAATTATTTTGAATTTGAAAGCAGTGGCAAATAAAATAAAAGAAGCAAACAGAAAAATTAAAAAAACAGTACTCACGGTCCCTTACAGTGGCCCCAGAGACCCGGCCCAGCTCAGCCCAGCCCACATGTTCCTCTCTCCTCTGTCTTCAACCTCCTGCCCGATGGGAAGGAGGCGTGTGTCTTGTCCGCCTCAGCCGCCTCGGCCTCCCTGCCGCTCCCCCTCGGCCTTGCGGCCTTCTCTGGTGGTGCCACGCACCTCCTGCCTCTCTCCCTCACTCTTCTTCGCTCCTCCCCTCCTCTGTTCTCCCCACCCGAGAGCCGCCCGCCCGCCGCTTCTTCAACCACATGACCCACAGCCACTCCCTCGCTCCCTCTCTGTGTGCAAGGCTCCGCCATGACCCGTGGAGCAACACACACCGCCACGCGACAGAAGAGGCCCCGGCGGGCAGAGCATCGTCGTCTTCTGCTCGGTGCGGAGATCGACTCCACCGATTAGGCGCGTCGAGCTTCCCGACCGTCGTCTCCTCGATAGCCCCTCCGTGAAGCTCTCCTCGTTTCCCTCTCTCCCGTTGGTTTCCGTGCGATGGCCGTGCTAGCCACCGTACTGCTTAAGCGCGCCGTCGCCATGGGCGCCGGGCATAACAACGTCTTTGTTGCGGCTAGTCCGGCGAGCCTAGCGTGCTCCCTAGCCACCCGAGTCCGCATAGCCCCTCGGCCAGCCCCTAGCGATCCGTAACCTCGCTCCGCCCAAACCCGAGCTCCAAGCGGCCGCTGACCTCCACTCCGGCGAGCTCAAGCCACCCAGCGCCTCCGCGTGCCTCCTTTGGATGCGGCGCAAGCAAGCAACCCTCTGGTGCCCTTGGCAGCTAAAACGCTCGCTGCGCGCCACTCCGTGAGCTCACTTGTGATTTTGAGTCGTCGCCGGCGAACTCGGCGAAGTCGGCGTCATAATTAGCGCTAATGACCCACTAACCAACCCACCTAGCTCAGCGACACTTTTACGCTCTAAATAATCTATGTTTTATTTACATTTAGATTAGTTAATAAACACACAGGACCCACGATCGAGAGTTGACCTGGCGGCGTGGCCGTTGACTGTAGCCCACTGTCGGTGAGCTAAACAGCCCTAGGTCAGCGACTAGTGGACCCCACTGGTCAGAGTTTGACACAGGCGCCTGTTGACCTCTTGCGTCATGATGATGTCGGTGACGTAATAACTTATTTTTGGATTTATTTTATATAAGAAATTCGAGAAAATAACCAAAACTCTAAAATTCATGGAAATTCAACCGTAACTCCAAATGAAATAAATTATATATGAAAAATGATCAGAAAAATCCAATCTATCCATCTGTACCATTTTCATGCATGTTAGAACAACTTACAGCTGCTGTTTAGCACAAATCATATTAATGGCGTTTAAACCTTCACATATGGAGTTTGAATTTGAACCTAGGGTTCAAACCAACTTCATTTAACTTGCTGCTAGTTGCATTAGCTCAATCAACAGCATATTGCCATGACATTATCATGCATCATATTTGTTGCATTGCATTGATTGTGTCCCTCTTTATTTGCCGGTAATAGTCCCCTCTCAGTAGACGATGTTCGACGATGTGATCGATGACACCGATGAAGAACTATATTATCTTCAGAAGTGCCAGGCAAGCAAAACCCCCTTGTTCATTCCGATACAATCCTACTATCTCGCTCCTGCTCTCTTTTCTTGCATTAGGACAACAACGATTCATACATTACTTGCTGCGGTAGCTGAACCCTTTATCCTTTGCATGACTGTCATTCCCACGATAAATAGATGAAACCCACTAGCATGAGTAGGAGTTGTTTGAGCCTTGTTGTGCCTACTCATACATGCTTGTTTGTCATGCACACTCTTTGCTTTCGAGTTGAGTCGGGTGCGATTCATCGAGGATGAATCGGAGGTGTGAACATGTCCTCTTTGTGTGAGCTAAGTGTGTGAACACGATTTGGTAAAAGGTAGCGGTGAGAGGCCATTTAGGAGTACATGGTGGGTTGTCTCATTGCAGCTGTCCTCGAGGCCTGAGTTACGTGTTTTGTGATACATGATTCAGCTACTACCGCATTGGGCCCAAAACCAATGGACCCTCTAAACTTCTTAATCACCCTTGTCCTCTGTCCGGGGAGTTGCAAGTAGTTTACGGTGTTTCTAGTATCTTTGGAGGCCGTCTTGCTTGTGTGGCCCGTAGTGGTGGGCTGTGATCACGGTAGGCACGTGTACGCAGTGTGCAAGGCGCCCGTTTGGTGTCTCGGGAACCTTGCTCACATCGTTTGGGGCTGTGGAAACTTGGTCGGATCTCCTCATGGATGGAACCGAATAGGTGATAAACCTGGACTAGTGACTTATTTGTTTAGGTAGGTCGTGGCCGACACCCTCGTTGGGCTTCGCTTGAAGGTTGCCAAGTACATATGGTAGTATGCGGCGGTAAGTGGTGAGCGTGTGTGAAGAAGTACACCCTGCGGGGTTAACATCATCTATTGAATAGCGAGTGTCATGATAAAGGACTTCGGGTTGCCTATAACAGTTCATAGACAAGTGAAAGTGGATACTCTAAAATCGCAAGATAAGTGTGAGTGCTATGGATGGCGTTCTCGTGGGAGGCAGGCGGATCCATAGTGGTGTATTGATATGGTGAATATGTGGACTGCGTGTGCATACCTCAAGAGTTACTTGCGATTCGTAGTTTAGGATAGCCACGAGTCAAAAGCTGGCTTCTTTCTTTGTTAAACTCCACCATCCTTTATTGATAATGATGCATATGTAGTTAGTTACGATGTAAGTCTTCTTTGGGTACATTTGTACTCACGTTTGCCTATTTTATGTTTTTGCGAGAGACTTGGTCTCGCTAGTAGTTCAGCGTGGACTTGACGTTTAGCTTGTTACCTCAGCTATGATCTTGTGCCCTCGGCGGGATCAGAGTAGATAGTCGGAGCTTCTAAGCCTTTTTCATTTGTAGATATGCGTACTCGGACATATTAGCTTCGCTTGTGCTTTGACTTGTATGCTCTGAATGTTGGGTAATGAGACCCATGTTTGTAATATCTCGCTCCTCGGGCCTAATGAATAAATACTTGAGTCGTAGAGTCATGTTGTGATGCCATGTTGTATTTGCACATATCGAGCATATTGTGTGTATGTTATTGAATTGCTTGGTATGTGTGGGTTCGACTATCTAGTTGTTTATCTTTAGTAGCCTCTCTTCTGGAAATGTCTCCTAGTGTTTCCACGAGCCATGGTAGCTTACTACTGCTCAGGAACACCAGGCTGGCGGCATGTGTCCTTCGTTCTGTATACATCCCTTGAGAAATGTCCGCGATGAATCTGGAGTCTGTTAGCCCGCTACAGCCCGGTTCACGAGTCTGCTAGCCCGG
Source organism: Aegilops speltoides (assembly GCA_021437245.1). Lineage (NCBI taxonomy): Eukaryota > Viridiplantae > Streptophyta > Magnoliopsida > Poales > Poaceae > Aegilops > Aegilops speltoides. The sequence continues at coordinate 4,450 of JAHHZJ010001317.1, forward strand.
TGCTACTGCCTGGATTCTCTCGCTAATGACCGAAACCGTTCGATCTTTGGGTCATGGATGCACTGTCCTGTAAGTGCTGTGCCACTTTGGGTTTATGACTAGCCATGTCGGCCGGGCTCTTTATCATATGGATGCTAGCGACACTATCATATCGTGTGCCAAAAGCATAAGCGGTCGGCAAAAGGTAAGCGACACGGTGGGAATACTGCGCGTGAGGCGCAAAGTGATATGAGGTGTTACAGGCTAGATCGATGTGACATTGAGTCGAGTCTGACATGCTGCTCCCCTTCCGCCCTACTTATAGCCTCGTGGCATAAGCCGGAGGCGAGGCGCGAGGGGGCATGGGATGCTTGTGCCTCCCCACGCCCTTGATGCTCAGCGCCTTGATGGCGAGTGGGAACGCCCGCCGGGAAGGCAGCGATCGGTTGAACCCTGAAGATCCGCACCACGGGCGGCCGCGGATGGCGAGCCCGGCCTCTGCGGCAGCGTCCGTCCAGCGTGGCTGGCGAGCCTTGCCGGCCGAAGGTGCCAACCAGTGAAGCAGCGATTAGCCCGCCCGCTCATTTGGCCAGCTAGCTGGTTCCGCCTTGAATTTTGAGGAGGCTTGGCAGAAAACGCAGCGCAAAAGGCGGCTCTAGTATCGGCTCCTCGGGATAGGAAGCTGGCGAGCTTCTCGATTTCCCTTCATCCATGAAGCCCAACCAACCGGGGCTCTTTGTCGGAGTAAATGACCATGGGTAGCCCTAATCGGCTCCTTTGGCCCTCAGAAAAAACAGCAGGGCGATCGGACCTCGAAGTGCACTGAGACATGGGACCGCCTTCCTCGGCGGCTATCACCTAGGCGGTGGCGGAAGCTGACATCCCATAAACAACCATTGGGGATGCTACGATCGCGCCGACTCAAAAGCCGGCCCATGAAGGACCCGACTCAAAGCCGGCCCATGAAGGACCGTCTCAAGCCGGCCCATGAAGGGCGACTCAAAAACAAGCGGCCAAGCGCGCGTCCTAAGAACCATCGCCCATAGTGGTGGCGGGATGGGCGTGGCTCTGACAAACCCCTGCCACCCGAATCCCGGTATATGCATAGCTCACTGATCGCCCGTCTGAGGCAGCCATCCCCGTCCGGTGTAGTACTTGTTGCCATCGAATCATAGCGCCATCCAGACGGGTCACCGATGCTGCCCGCGGCGGCGGGCCTACCGGTCGAAGAGACATCAGCTCGGCCTCCCCAGCCGGCCCAAAGGCGGGCCACTTCTGTCGCGGCTTGCTCCCCTCGGTAGCGCGCACCATTAAGAAGATAAGGCGCAATAAGGCTACGATTGGGAGCTGCAAGGCGGCGGCTGCTATGTGCCATGCTTACCTCGACAAAGCCCTCGTCATCAAAAGCGAGGCCATAATAACTCAACCCAGACAAGATCCCCCATGCGGTGGGGCGGCTGTCGACCAATGGGCCAGCAGGTGGCGGGGCCCACGGTCAGCGGGCCCAGGCCAGCCCGGAGAAGGCGGCGGTCGTGAATGTTGGCGGCTGGGCCCGCACCCAGCCGGATTACCATTGTGCCCCGAGGGTAGGCCTATATAAACCCCACAGGACACCCATGCAAAGGTTGATCTCGGAGAGTTTTAGACACCACCATAGGGAGAAGAGAGCTGGCCTTGCCCTTCTTCCTCCACCTTGTGAACAGCTCAAGGAGCATTTTGTAGCTACTTGTTGATCTAGTGATCATCACGGAGACCCAGCGGAGCGGCGATGAGGGTGTTATCTCCACGGAGAGCCAGAAGCTGAGTAAGATTCACCGGCGTGCATGTCTTCGCCTCATCACCTTCCGAGGCACGGTGGCGTCTTCTTGGCTCCCACAATGATAAGCCACCCATTGGCATATGTCGCACCAACCACGACACCACCTCCTTTGGCCATGCGCCTCGGTAATCATGCACTCCATCGCCCATAGGAGATAATCGATGAACTTCGGAGGGCTGCGGCGTGGTGCCCGAGGAGTACATGTACATCGCTGCCCTCATCCTTGTTGTCACGCTCTTTCGCATACATTGCCACATGGCCCTTTGCGTCCTCAAAATCTCCACTCATTGTCAAACCAACTAAGGATCTCCTTCAACAGCTAACTTTGCACAGTGCGCCCGATGATCTGCACTGATTATTCTTGCCTCCTCTCCATAGATGTAGATTACAGGTGGTCGGTGCTAGCTTTGGAAGATGGGACGAGAGGCGGTGGTCTTGCAATAGAGAGGGAGAGGAGAGGAGGTGGTTTTGGAATGGAGATGATGGAGAGGAGAGGAGGTGGTTTTGCAATGGAGAGAAGATCGAGGAAGAGGAGGAGGCGGTGGTTTGGAATGGAGATGATGGAGAGGAGAGGAGGTGGTTTGGAATGGAGATGATGGAGAGGAGAGGAGGTGGTTTGCAATGGAGAGGATCGAGAAGGGAGAGGCGAGGCGGTGGTTTTGGAATGGAGATGATGGAGAGAGAGGAGGTGGTTTGCAATGGAGAAGAGGGAGGAGGCGTCGTGGCGATTTAGGATTAGGCGAGAGGGAGTGTGGCTGTTGGATCAAAATCAAAATCAATTTACCCTTCAATTAAAGCGACCCCACATTAACTAGTCTCCCTTTTATACTAGGTCATAATTGACCATGATTTTCCGCACATAAAATATATGTTATACATCATAAAAATAAATTTGAAAGTACATTCGGATACAAACCAAAGCGATACAAGTTTTGGTGACATGCATTCACATTTGCACTGTCACATACGATGCGTGGTCAAACTTTGACCCAAAATCATAAAACAACAAAAAAATACATCAAGACCAGCGCCGCTCTTAGCTCTTCTCCTCTTAAACCACCGCGCTCCTCTCATGTTCCAATCTAAATCAGCGCGCTCCTCTCCTCTTCAATTCAAAACCACCGCCCTCCTCTCCTATTCGGTCCAAAACCAGCGTCGCTCCTCTCCCATTCTAATCAAAAACCAGCCTTTGCTCCTCTCCTCTTCCATTCAAAAACCACTTGGCGAGTGAAGGTCTTTGTGGATAAGTATGTCGATGGAGGTACAACCCGATACGTGAGGATCGCGGATGGCGACCTGTGAAGCTAGCTAGGATGTTGGAGATATAGTCTTGGTTTGACAACAAGGACCAACTAGCAGCGGCGGCGACATCCATGGCCAAATATCTGTGAGGCGAAAAGCGGCGATACTCCGGAGGAAGTCGCGCGGAGTACATAGAGCTGCTCCTCTGGGCCATGGAGCAAGCAGATTCACCAAATCCGATCGTGAGGAGGCGGTGGTGGGAGAATGTCGATCCCGGATGGAGCATCCACGAGAGATTGAAGGATCGAGCATCTACGAGTGCCATTTGTGAGGTGTCTGCGAGGCGAGCAGTGGAGTCTTCGTCGACCGAACCCAAGCGCAAGAGGAGAAAAGTAGTTGGCAGCGGCCTTCCCGCCATCGTCTCCTTGCTGTTCACATCGTCTCACAGGCGGCTCTCTGTCGCCGAGGAATAGGAGGGCTGCCCCCAGCCCAATAGTCAGGCGGGTTGTGAATTGTCGGGGAGGAGCTTACGGTTGTCGATATTTGCGAGGTTGTGAATTGTGTTTTGTGTTGTGTATTTTGAGTACTTTGAGATATGAATGTACATTGAATTTTAGATTTGCAATATTGAGCATATGAAGAATTTTATGAATTCTAGAGATCTATTTTAGCACTTGAAAAATGTAGTTTCATAGGAGTATAAAAGTGCGAGGCGAGAAAAGCGCAAGTTTAGTTTCGAGATAAGCGCAAGTTCATTTCGGATAAGAAACTTCAACTTTGAGGCGAGCATTTATATTAACACGGCCTATTCAAGCAGGGTTAACATCATGTTGGAAGTTTTATTCATGGTCGAAAATGGAACTACCAGCCGATTAACATCATCTTGATCAACATTCAAGCATAGCACATCTTCATATGATGCAGTCAAAATGCCCACACAATGTCAGTGTCATGCGAAACACGGAAAAGCGAGGGGCGAAGTTTTGGCAAGTGTTGGCATGGTTTTGGGCTGCCCGTCTAGGCTTTCATTTTAACATTTGCAGCCACGACCTCGGATGGGATGGCCTGTTTGTATTTTCTTAGGGCCGTCATGTATCGACGGCCTATGGACCTCCATCAGAGGTTTTATTTTTGGCAGCCAATTTATGTATTTTTTGAAGAAAAAGCAGTGCATTCTATTTTTCTATATAAGAATAGGGCGCCGGTACAACCTATGTTTCCTTCTAACTATATTATATATATATTTAAATTATTTTATATGTTATTATATATTATTTTATTGTCATCATATATTTATGAGATACTTACATATGTAAGAAAACAATATCCCACATCTTATTAACTTATGAAAATAATTTCTTAACAAATAAAATCCTGGATTGTTTTGTACGAAAATCCTAGTGATTGTGTACAAAAGCTTGGTAAGATTTAAGGATGAATGTAATAATATCACTTATTATTTAAATATATTTATAACAAAATGCTCGATCCTTTTTATTTTTTTGATAACATTGCTGGCCCAACCCAACATTATAATTAGAATCAGCCCGACAAAATTGTGTATCTAGATAAAGTGCAAATGGCCTATAATTTTTAGGAAATAAAATAAATGGGCGCATGGGCCTTCATTAATTGTTCACCCAGCCCACTAATGGCTGTAATTCAAAAAAAGCAAGATCAAATTATTGTAAATTCTACCGCAAAAAAAAAAATGTAAATTACGAAAAAATGGGTTGAATCGTGCCACATTTTGGAGGCTGAAATGTGGGCCAATAGGTGAAGCCAGCAAGTCGTTGTCATTTTAGTCAACAAATGATTACGACATGTTAGCCGTTGGGTTTACATCCAACGACCAAGCATCCATCTTCAATCTCGTCTTCTTCCTCCGAGCGCCGCATGGGACCACCTCCGCCTCCTGCTGCTAGCAGCTTCTGCTTGCTGCAACCGCTATGAGCGCTTCTCCACCGTTGGCGAGCCATCCCTCCACCCCTCACACCTCCTGTTCTTCTCCACCGACTGCCAAACCACACCGCACTAGAACCAGTTAACCCTCGCACACCTCTCCATCCGCGACTCTACTCCCGCGTCTTTCCATCTCCGGCTCGTTGCTGTCAGGGGCCTCGCCTTCGTCCACCACCTTGGATGCACTCGGTGCGGCGTGGTCAACGTGGTCAATGAACGACACCATCAGAAGTAGACTGTGCGTGGAGAGGCTGACAGCTGGGTCCACGACCGCACATAAGGAAATGCCTCCTTATTACGTGCAAAATAATGATTCCTCCACCTAACATCAGGACCCAGGAAGAACCTCGTATTTGCGAAAAAAGCGTGCCCCCCGTGACTTGTCGGACCCACCAGCTATCTTACACGCAAGGAAGTGCCTCCTTATTACGCACAAAAAATGAATACTCCCCACGCGGCTAGAACCCGGCATCTTTGGGAGGCTGACTTGTGGGCCTACCAAGTTGACGGGGATGGAGGGCTTTGTCAACTTAGTCAATATGAATGATTCTAGCTACTGTTACCGTACGATGTTCATCCAACGGTTGTAGTGCTTCTTCAACCTCTGGTCTTCTTGCTCCAGCCGCCCAAACCAGCGCCGGTCTTGCCGCGTGCTCCTGCCTCCGATGGCGGTTGTGATGCCTTGAGCCTCACCACCCCCTACTACTCCCACCGCTAGCCAGGCCATCCCTCTACTCACCCACCCCACAGTAATTCTGCGGCGGCAGCGACCTCACACCATGACAGAACTAGTGAACCATCGTACTCCTCTTCGCATGGGCATCCACTGCTGCGTCTTCCCCGGCTCCGAGTCGTCCCCTTCCTAGGCCTCGCCGTTGTCCACCGCCATGGTGCTCTCGGCGCGGCATGGTCAACCCTGATCAGAGCGACTTCCATCGGACGTGGGTGTGCGTGGAAGGATGACAGTGGGTCCTGACGCTGACAAGGAAGTGCCTCCTTATTCAGCGGAAAATAATGATTCCCCCACCTAGCTGCGGGGACCCACAGACCAGGCCACCATATTTCGCGAAAAAAGTTTCCCCACACTGCTGGGACCCACCAGCTACATCTTATACGCATAAGGAAGTGCGCCGGGCAAAAAGCGATTCGCCCCCATTGCTGGGACCCACCAGCTACATCTTATACGGAAGGAAGTGCGTCCGGGCAAAAAGCGATTCGCCCCCCTGACTGGTGGGACCCACCAGCTACATCTTCGCATGCAAAGGAAGTGCGTCCGGGCAAAAAAAAACGATTCGCCCCTCTGACTGTTGGGACCCACCAGCTACATTTCGCGCAAGGCGCACGGCGGTCGGGACCCACCGGTCGAAGCGTGCGTGGCGTTGTCATTCAGTGTGACGATATGCGTACATATATCTTGGTCGATGTAGGGGTGCTGCGTGTAAGTAGTAAGCGGCGTCGTGTCGTAGTAGAAGCGCGCCGCGTAGCATGTACCGCGTCGTCACGGCGGCGAGGTGCAAGAAAGAAAATACAGCCATGTCGCATTACATACGGGCGGGGTCTCGACGCCTACTCATGCGTCGTACATGGTTGGGTCGAAACGGAGAGCAAGTAAATCGTCGTGTTCATGGGGAGAGCAGCGAAATCGTCGTGTTCATGGGAGAGCAGCGGAATGCGTCGTGTTCGCCGGAGGCAATGGAGCAGCGTGGGAGCCAAGCGGCTTGGGCGGGCGGGCGATGGAAGCGAGGCTGGCGTCCGCTGTGAAGAAAGCAGACCTCCTACATTTGGAGCAGAGGTCTGTTGATCGGAGGGTGTGGCGTACCGCAAAAAGGGAGAAGCGGACCTCCTACGGTCGAAGCAGAGGTCTGTTGATCGGGAGGGTGTGGCGTGCCGCAAAGCGGAGAAGCGGACCTCCTACGGTGAAGCAGGGCTCTGTTGATCGGGAGGGTGTGGCGTACCCATAAAGCAGACGAAAGCAGACCGAAAGCGGACTTGTGTTGGAGCACTACGGTGAAATGGAGGGAGGTGTGGCATACCACAAAGCAGGACTCCACGGATCTTGTTCATCTCCACCGTCGACCTCCTCCAGCCTCCACAGGCCGTCGACCTCCTCCAGCCTCCACAGACTCTGTTCATCCGGCCTCCACCGCGCTACTCCACCGCTCTTGTTCAACCACCCCTCCACCATCTCTGTTCATCCAGCCCTCCACCGTCTCACTGTTCATCCAGCCCTCCACACCACAGGGTCTGTTCAACCACCCCTCACGGCCACCCCTCCACCGTCTCTGTTCATCTAGCCCTCCACACACACGGTCCAGTTCATCGAGGCAACGCCCTGCTCCTTGTTCATCCACCCCCCCAACGCTCCTTTGTTCATCAATCGATCGGCTTGATTAGCAGCGCATTATACGAGAATCGCTGGATCGGGTTGATTAACGACCATCGATCGTCGCTCGGGTTCACTAACGCGTAACCTGCGGTCTGTCCTTCGGGTTGATTAAAGCCAGCGCCTCGCTTCGGGTTGATTAGAGCCAACGCCTCACACACACATGCACGTACACATGCGAGAAAGCAGCATCGCTCTCCCGTAGCGGCAACTCCCGAAATTTTCCACCCCTCGCTTCTACCACGGTTTTTCCGTCATGGGCGGCCCAAAGAATGTCATGGAGCTGCGTCTCGGCCCGGCAGACGAACAGCCCATTTACATCATGATTTTTGTCATAGAAGTAGGAGCCCACCACATCTATGATGATACCGGGTTTTGTCACAATTATCGTCATAGAAGTGTCATATGTATGACAGAATATTTTTTCGTTCGGCCCAAAATGTCACGGATGTGCCTTTTTTTTGTAGTGATGGAGACTATGATTCCCCCACAAGTCGGGATGAGACTCCGGACAAAAAAAGAGGCCATAAAAAAAGAGAAGGCCCTAAAAAAATGAGATATAAAGAGGGAAGGGGCAATTGAAAGATCGAGGATGTCGCCTAGAGGGGGTGAATAAAGCTTTAAAATAATTACGGTTTAGGCTTGAACAAATGCGGAATAAACCTAGCGGTTAATTTGTCAAGCACAAAACCTAAAACAACTAGGCTCACCTATGTGCACCAACAACTTATGCTAAGCAAGATAAGCAACTATGTGATAGCAAGATACTCCCTTCGTTCCTTTATGTAAGGTGTATTATTTTCGGCACGGTGACCAAGGCACATAATTATAGAGGTGTTAGGACAAAATTACCCATGGCAAATTTGTTGGTTAGTGGCAAGTAAATCAGCGAATCAAAGAAAGTAAGGGATATGTGCAATCAAGAGAGAGACAGTTTCCTTCTTTTGATACAAGCAAAGATACAGGAAATCATTAGAGTTACTTTCCTCTTTCTGGAGGGATAAAAAGGGAATTATGAGGATTTAGAAGAAATGCACCTTACATTGTGGATTTTTATCAAAAAACAAATACACCTTATATAAAGGAATGGAGGGAGTATATGACAAAGAACAATATGGCTATCACAAAGTAAAGTGCATAAGTAAAGGGCTCGGGTAAGAGATAGCGAGGGCTTGCGGAGACAACGATGTATTCGAAGTTCACACCCTTGCGGATGCTAATCTCCGTTTGGAGGCGGTGTGGAGGCACAATGCTCCCAAAGCCACTAGGGCCCCGTAATCTCCTCACGCCCTCGCACTGATGCAAGATGTGATTCCACTAAAGGGACCCTTGAGGCGGTCACGAACCGTACAAATGGTGACCCTTGGGGCGGTCACGAACCCGTACACTTTGGCAACCCTTGGGGCGGTCACTAGTGCCGATCAAATTGCTCAGGCGATCTCCACAACCTAATTGGAACCCGGCGCTTGCATGGAGCTTTACACCACAATGATTGAGCTCGAACAACACCAACCGTCTAGAGGCGCCAAGGCACCAAGAGGAACAAGCTCTAGGGTGTCCAAACACCCAAGAGTAACAAGCTCAAGGGTACCAAGAACCCAAGGGTAATAAGCTTCTCAACTTGTAACTTCCACGTATCACGTGGAGAACTCAAACCGATGCACCAAATGCAATGGCAAGGGCGCACGGAGTGCCCAAGTCCTTTTCTCTCAAATCCCATCGAAGCAACTAATGCTAGGGAGGAAGATGAGAGGAAGAACAAGGAGAACACCAAGAACTCCAAGATCTAGATCCAATGGGTTCCCCTCACATAGAGGAGGAAGTGATTGGTGGAAATGTGGATCTAGATCTCCTCTCTCTATTCCCTCAAAAACTAGCAAGAATCCATGGAGGGATTGAGAGTTAGCAAGCTCGAAGAAGGTCAACAATGGGGGAAGAACACGAGCTCAAAGGATGAGGTTCAACGGGGAAGAAGACCCCCTTTTATAGGTGGGGAAAATCCAACCGTTATGCTCACAGCCCGCACAGAGCGGTACTACCGCTCCAAGGAGTGGTACTACCGCTCCAAGGAGTGGTACTACCGCTAGGGCGGTAGTACCCCTTTGAAAAACAACATCGAGGAGGCAAAGGCTAGTAGAACTGGGGGCGGTACTACCGCTCATCCTCCAGCAGTACTACCGCTCGACCTCACGGTACTACCGCCAAATGGTAGCGGTACTACGCTGCGGCGGTACTAAAAAATACTTCGTGCCTACCTCCGCTGAGCAAAACACGAGATTTTGGTCGGGAGGCGGTACTACCGCTCGAGGCAGCATGGTGGTACAGATCTGGAGGCGATACTACCGCTCGGGGCATGATAGTACCGCTCTGGAGCGGTAGTAAAAATTTACATCCGCTCTAGTCGCGGTAGTAGCGCTGTAGCCTTTACCAAAACAACCACAACTTTTGCAAACGGGCTCCAAATTCAACGAAACCAAGTTTGTTGGAAAGCTAACGACATGGGCTAACACAATCTTGATAGAAATATCAATAATAAGCAAATGAGAAAAGGCCCATAAGAAAAAGGTGAGAACCCTTCCTCGGATAAGACCGGTAAAACCTCCAACACCGAAAACATCATAGAAGACGCATGAGAACTCCATTTTCGATGAACTCAAGCTTGTCATCAAGATGACCATAAGCTCTAAGACTCACATAGAGAACCAAACAAGAACCAAGAAACATGATGCAAGGATGCAATGGTTTGAGCTCTCTACTAACGATACAATAAAGCTACCAACTTGAGAGCCCCCCTTGATAGGACGACAAACGATCCTATAACCCAGTCTCCCAACTACCACCACGAGACAGGTAAAATAGTAAACCTATCAAGGGAAAACCTTTGCCTTGCACATGGTCCACTTGAGCTAGATGATGACGATCTTGACTCCCTCAAGTTGGACCACCTTTCTTGATTGTGTTGGCTCGATGAAGACTAGATGATTGCTCCCCATTGTCCACTATTGCTGAGCCACTCTTGACACATATTCACAAGTCCATTGACACCACAATGGATGGCAAGATTCAAGCACTTGATCTCTTCGTGATGATCCACTTGAACTTGCACCACGACAATCTTGATGCGATCACCACTTGATGTCATCCTTTCCATGGGTTGTATGATATCTTCCTCTTGGCGCAAGCCCATGGACACGTACCTAACCCACATAGAACTCTCACATAGACCATGGGTTAGTACACAAAGTGCAATGGACAATGCTTACCATAACATGGGATCACTTGATCCCTCTCGAATTTTATATTCTACGCTTTGTGAGTTGATCAACTTGATTCACTCTTGACTTAGTCTTGATCAACCTTGAATCTTTCCAACTCTCTTCATTTGGAAGATATCTTGAAGGTAAACATGAATGATCACACAATCTTCTTCTTCAAGACATGCTTGCAATAAGCTCAACACTCACATGACCAATCTTTGGATAATTCCTTAATAGCACCTTGATTGACTCATAAACTCCTTGAAACCACCACATGGACTTCAAGAAAAGCCTATGGACAAAACCTTCAAATATAACTCAAGGCAACCATTAGTCCATAGAGATTGTCATCAATTACCAAAACCAAACATGGGGGCACCGCATGTTCTTTCAATCTCCCCATTTGGTAATTGATGACAATCACTTTCAAGAAGATTTATATAAGAATTATGCATCACCATGCAATGCAACAACCAATAGTGCATGCGAATGAGATGCAAATGCTAAGGAACAAAACCAAAGCAAGAGGAGATAACTCTCTAAACTTCTCCACAAAACTCTCTAAAACTTCTCCCCCATTGGCATCGATGCCAAAATGGGCGAAAATCTAAGAATGCCAATATAAATTGAGGTCCTCCGTAAATTGTGTATTTCTCAACAAGAGAGTGGAATGAAATACACATACCCAAAGGTAAATACTTGGAGGAACACAAACTATATTGAGGCACAAAGATTGCTAAAGAATGATATGCCACAAAGACATAACAAAGAGAGACACAAGCAATGAAGCAGTCAAAATATACCAATTGAAGCAAGCAATCAAAGGATATCAACTGAACCAACTAGACCAAGGATCCTATGAGCCACAAGAATAAATGATATTATGATATGAGCAGAGGTGTTCTAAAGAAACTAGAGAAGCTCCCATGATTTGTGCACAAATAAGAATATTTGTATTGGATACAAAGTGCACAAAATAGGATCATAGCTCCCCCAAAATCAATAGAAACTCACAACCAGTGCAAGTGAGTATATAGGAAACAAAGCCTAGCACTTGCAACAAGCACATGGTTGAGCAACATGTAAAAGAGGCAACTTAAGAATAGGCTCAACTAAAATGATGTGTGTGAGTCATGACAAAGCACTTGAGAAGACTAATATAAGGATGAGCATAAAGCATCAACATAGTCTTGGGTAAATGAGATACACGGCATGACACATCCTCCCCACACACACCAAGCAAAAGGGTTCACAAGCACACTAAAATGTAAAAAGAATAACCAACACTTGTGACAACCCATGGTGGAGATAGAAGATGAAAGCCTCATCAAGACGAGGGATACTGTCGGTGCCAAAACCGGCGGATCTCGGGTAGGAGGTCCCGAACTGTGCGTCTAGGCGGATGGTAACAGGAGACAAGGGACACGATGTTTTTACCCAGGTTCGGGCTCTCTCCATGGAGGTAAAACCCTACTCTGCTTGATTGATATTGATGATATGGGTAGTACAAGAGTGGATCTACCACGAGATCAAGGGGCTAAACCTAGAAGCTAGCCTATGGTATGGTTGTTGTAATGGTTGTGTGTCCTATGGACTAAAACCCTCCGGTTTATATAGACACCGTGGGGCTAGGGTTACAGTCGGTTACAATGGTAGGAGATCTACATATCTGTATCGCTAAGCTTGCCTTCCACGCCAAGGAAAGTCCCATCCGGGACGGGACGAAGTCTTCAATCTTGTATCTTCATAGTCTTGGAGTCCGGCCGATGATGATAGTCCGGCTATCCGAACACCCCTAGTCGGGACTCCCTCGGTAGCCTGAACCGGGCTTCAATGGCGATGAGTCCGGTAGCGTATATTGTTCGGCATTGCAAAGGCGGGTTCCTCCTCGAATAACTCATAGAAGATTGTGAACACCGGGATAGTGTCAGCTACGCAAAATAAATTCCACATTCCACCGTAGAGAATAATATGTACACAAGTTCAATCTCTTGGCGTATTTTGTGGCATGATGTCATACCACCACCAAGCCTTTACTTGAATCTTTTTATTATACCACCTCGGTAGCGTTTAGTGAAGCGGTTTCCTTAGCACGTCTTGTCGAAGCGAGATCGTGTTCCCCTTATTCAGGATTCCCATCAATACGGACGTGGGTAACAACGCGCCCGTTGCCCGCCCCTCTATCGAGGCGAGTCGAGAAGCAGTCCGCAGGGGCGGCTCTTGGTATTCTTCCTCTTTATAATGGGACCAAGGCTTGTTTCTTTTCTTCAATCCTCCATGAATCTTCTCCTTGCCACGAGTTCCAACACGAGCCCCAGTTGGCGCTCGGGACCTTCAACAATGTCGGCTCCGACCTCTGAGGGCGGTGGATGCCCTCCTCCGTCACGAAAGAGGACGTGCTAAAGCTGCGAGAGGCCAAGTACCTGACTTACGAAATTTCGCATAGGCTGCCCGCTAAAGGGCAAGTCATTCCTACCCTCGAGCCTGGCGAGTATGTCGTGTTCGTATCCCACCTCCGTCGGGGTTTAGGCTTCCCAATGGATCCTTTTGTGAGAGGGCTCATGTTTTACTATGGGTTGGAATTCCATGACTTGGCTCCGGAGTCCATCCTCCACATCTCTTCATTCATTGTCGTCTGCGAAGCCTTCCTCCGTTACCCCTCACTTGACGTGGCTTAAGACCTTGACATGGGCGAAGATGATCGAGGCGTCAAGCAGTCTTGGCGAGGCGGTTGTAAGCGAAGAACGGCGCTCCATGGCCGAGGCTCTTTCAGGGAGGAGCTCGGCTTGTGGCGGGAGTGGTTCTATAACCGCTCGAGGGCGGCGAAGCCGCCGCCCATCTTCCTTCGGGCCCTCCACGGTGGCTGATGTCATGGGTCGACCAAAGGCGCCCAGGGGCCGTCAAAGGGCGTGCCCCTATTGTAGGGCGGATTCGAGACCTCCAGGCAAGGAAGATCGATCTGGTCGTGGTGATGCAGGTCATGCTGATTAGGCGCCTCCTGCCTTGCAAACACCGTCCTCTCCGGCTGTGGGAGTTTAATTCGGAGGGACCACGAATTCTCCAACACTTCATGGGTCCGACACCCGTGGAGATGTACAAACTGTTCTTCGGATCACAAGAGGCGTGTCGGGAATTGACCGAGGGCCTTGGCCTAGCTGTCGCTTGGGATACACAAGTAAGTAGCTCGTGTCCGGACATCTTGTTGTTTGCCTTTCTATGATTAAGCTTTTTAACCAACTGCCCTCTAAGCAGGAGTGGATAAGCGCAAGCAAAACGTCTGATGTCGGCCCCCTCCTCGAGACGCGCGGATCCCATCTGGTGGAGGATCTTTGGAGGTTGCGCCTTGAGAGGAAGGCAAGGGGAGAAACAGAGGAACCACCGCCTCAACCAAGGAGGCTATTGGGGAAGGGGGGATCGAGAATCCCTCTTCCAAGGGGAGAAGAGGACCGCCTCCGGAAAACCGGAGGCCAAAGCCCCGAAGCGGGGGAAGAGATCTTCACCAGAGGGTCCTGCGTCTGGAGAGGCTCCAGCCGCACAATCTCCCCTAAAGAACTAGCCCTCTAGCGAGCCGTAAGTAGAAAAAAAGGAGTTTTGTAATAAGGGACATCCCTATTTGTGCTTCTGAGGATAACAAGTTTTACCTTGTAGTTCGGATCTCCGTCCTTCTCGGATGAGCTCGTCTTGGGGAACTCCGTCCGGAGATGATGGAGGCGAGGCGCCTCCATCTGCCGCACCATCGGACGAGGCGGGCGAGCTGAAGTGTCATCACGGAGGTATCCACGAGTTGGCGAGGGCGAATAGTTCGGCACCAAGCGGTGTGTGGCGGGGGCTGAAGGATCTGCTTGAGAGGCGTCTATCTCGAGAAGGTCACCGTGCAGATGAGTCGGTGATTGAAAAATTTCATCCGCCGAAAGGCGAATTCGTGATCTGCGTCGGGAGTTTCTTGGCGGGGTTTGAAATGCGTAAAAATGACATACCCTTTGACAGTTTACAAATAAAGTGCATACTGTATAGATAGTAGCCCACGAGACTCGGTAGGGTGTCGAGAAACGACGGCGTGCGAGGATCAAAATCGAGTAATGATTTTCGCCTTTCCTAGCGGTGGCGGATAGTTGATGGCTAGCGAACTGATGGAGTGCCGAACTAAGCGGCAGCTCGGCGTTCGGATCGGACATCATTTGGTCAATAAGCGACTTGATGAGTCACAAGGTAGGTTTTTCTCCGTGGTCACCTAGTAAGGGCGAAGCCCTCCTTACAACATGTGTGCTCAATGCGGATGGTGCGCTCTGTGGAGAGCCTTGAGCGGAACTTGCTCAAGCCAAGGAGCAAGCTAGAAGGAAGCGATCTCGGCTGCCTCGAGGCGGCGAAGAGCTAAAGCGAAAAGGGCTGCTGCTTGCCGAAGCGAGGAGGAGATGGCGAAATGGCGTGAAGTTGAAAGATGCTACCGACGCAATGAGGTTCTTGAAAAGGCGCCTAGTGGAGCAAGAAGACAGGGGAAGGCCACGGAAGCCAAGGATGCCCGATTACTGTCACGGGCTATAAAGGAGGGCTGCGTCGGGGCGGAGACATTGTGGATGGCAAGCCCTTTACTTCTGGCCGGAGGTTCTGATCAAAGTATGCTCAGCCAGGCTGTGGGGTTGGAGGATCCTTATATGGATTTAGCGGTGAGTCGGCGGATGCGTTGTGCACTTCAAGTCGGAAGGATCACAAGGCGGAAGAGCTGTTTTGGTCTCAATTCCATAGTCCGGGCGTTCACTTTGTTGACCGATCGGTTTGCGAGTGGGCTGAGCTGAATAGATTATCCGGACTTGCCATAGCGGATATCGTGGCTCATGTCGGCTGGATAGGCCCAAGCGAAGAGTTATTTTAGCTTATTGCAGCAATTCCTTGAGGCGGTGCATATCAAGCTGATGAAGCGGTCGGCTGCATAGAGGTGCCACGGATGGCCCTCGCCGTGTGAAGACATCTTGAGCGGAGATGGATGCCACCTATTGCGACCCAGGGTTGGACGAGCGGTTACCGCGAGCACTATTTTGGGAAGTTCTCGTGGTGCTCGTGAAATAGAGTCGTGATGCTCAAAAATGTCATGTTCAAATGAGCGTTATGATTTGTAAAATGATGTTTATAATATAAGCGCTTTTTGTACTTGTGCGTTCAAGTATTGAAATATCTCTGTCGACCATTTAATGTATACTTGTGTATAACACGAAAGATGGCAGTCTTGACATTTACGCACATAGTCTTGCGGGGTGTTTAAAATAGTGCATTTTCACATAATCCAATGTCTTGGTCTGTAAAGGAGGTGGTAGCGTAACAAGCGAAGGCAACGGACTATAATGCTTTATCACTTTCACTTAGCCATAGGAGTTGAAGGTGGGGCTACGACATAGCCCCTAGGGGCACAGCTCTCCAATTCGGTAGCGTATGTGCTGACGGAAATGGTCCTTCGTCAAGCGGAATTCGAACATTCGATAGTCGATCAGTGGTTGGCAGATCTCGCTATATCATGACGGTCGGTTTTCGGCTTTCTCTCTTGAGGTGCTTTCGCCCGGCGAACAAGGAGCTGTCGCGATAGTTCTCCTGGTGCAGCGTTAGCGATGATCTGAGCGTAAGGCAGCAAAACACGAGGCAGGCAAACCCAACATTTGACCAAAGACATGACTCGGAGCTAATGCATATAAGGCCTAACTTCGAGGCGCGAACACTCCCTAAGGTATTCGGTCTTTATAATATGCAGGCAGAACAATGCCCTAAGCCCTAGTGTCGAGTGCGGCGAGAATTTCAGCGCTGGCCGATGCCAAGCGCCAGCCTCCTTGTTGGTTATGGTGAAAAACCGTGGGATGTAATCAACAAAAGATAGTAAGAAAGGTTTACGCAAGGACTTAATCGAAAAGAATCCTTGCGGCGGGTCCCTCTGCGTCTGCGCTGTGTCTCCGTTGTGCCGTATCACGGGCGGGTGTACCGTTGTTCATCTGTAAAAAGAAGAACTTAGCTTGAAAGAAATCATGCAAAAATGTATTAAAAATCAAAATATGAATGAATGAATAAGGCTGAGCTTATATTAGCTCATTATTGCTTATCGCATAGCCCTTGTAAAGAGGTGTGCGGCTAGAAGCCTAGCTTATTTATGCGGACTCGTCTAGCCGTGCCGGGGTCTTGACGACCTTTTAATGAGATGATGTCGCGTGGGCGGGCATTTTAAGTGTAAGAGATCGTAGTGTGGTGCTGCGTTAAAGCGGACAAAAGCTTCACGTCCCAATAGAGCTTGATGGCTACTTTTGAATGGGGCGATGTGAAAGATTAGCTTTTCGGCGTCGGAAGTTGTCGGGTGACCGAACACAACTTCTAGTAGTAAGGACCCGTGCACTTGGCGTAAGGGCTGGCGTCACTCCTTTGAAGGAAGTGCGGGTATGTTGAATTTTAGTAAGGTCTATCCCCAACTTGCGGATTGTGTCCGGGTATAGCGAGGTTTAGATCGCTGCCGCCATCCATCGGGACTTGTGTAAATTGTAGTCCGTCGATTATAGGATCAATATCGAGCAGTCCATCCTGCGTTTGAATATACGGAATAGTCGGTGGTGAAAGTAATTGGTTTTGACATCCAATCTCGAGGTTCATTGGGGTGGACCGTGCGACACCTACTTTGGTGGGTGCGCATTGTTTTTCGTATTATCACATGAAGTGAGTTTCTGTTTTGACTTCTTGTGGGAAAGTCTTTTGTTTTCGGCGCTCTGCTTGGTGGGGTTCGTCGTCATCCTCACTTGGCGTCGAGCCCCTTCTATTCGGCGTTGAGTCGGCGGACTGTTTGAAGACCCAACAATCTCGGTGGGTGTGGTTTGCGAGCCTTCGGAGTCTTTGTGGATTTGACATATCTGATCCAAAATTTTGTTTAAGTTGGATAGCTCGTCGCTGTTGTCCTTAAGAGGCAACGTTTTGTTGTTCGGCCGCGAGCTTTTGAATCCGGCGTTGACCGCCGTGTTCTTTGGGATTTTTTCTTTATTCCGGCAATGGTCCTTTCTGCGCCATGATTTTCCATTTCCATCTCTGATCTTGGATGTACTCGGGTCGCTGGCGCTGCATCTTGCTAGCCAGCTATCTTCCCCCGCGCAAAAGCGGGTCATGAGGCTTGTTAGCGCGGCCATTGTTCTCGGCTTCTCTTGGCCAAGGTGTCTGGCAAGCCATTCGTCTCGGACATTATGTTTAAAAGCTGCTAAGGCTTGGCGTCGAGGACGATCGACTATTTGGTTCTTTTGGTAAGAAACCTATTTACGAATTTCTTGTGACTCTCGGGAGGCGGACATAAGTCCTTGAAAATTTTTCTCTAAGCGTCCTCGAGCTCTTCCCAACTTCAATAGTATTTTACGGGAGGCTTTTGAGCCAATGCCGAGCTGGCCCTTTGAGCTTGAGGGTAGATATTTTATGGCGTGGAGATCGTCTCCTCTAGCCATGTGTATGTCGAGGATGTAATCCTCAATCCAGACTCAAAGTCTGTTGTTCCGTCGTATGCCTCTATGTTTACGGGCTTGAATCCGCTGAGAATTCATGATCCGGCACCTCATCGGTGAAACATAGTGGGTGTCTGGCGCCCCATATTAAGCGTGCCGTTATCTTGAACATCACGGCATGTTGTGTTGCTTCTGGGGCTCTCTTTTTGGTCCATAAATGGACTGACAGACCATCTGTTTCTGAGGATCATGTCTTGGCTTGTGTCTTGGCGTCGCTTGTCGCTTTGGCACATCATCTGGTCGTCTATCCGGCAAAGCGGCCTCTTAAGCTTTTGTTGTGGGGCCTCTATGGCTTCCTCGTCAATTCAGCAGCGACTTTCGCCGGGTAGCTCTTTGTTTGGTGGCTATTGCCATATTTGTCCATGATCTTGAGTACTTTGCTCCACCTCATTACGAGTATGTCTTCCGCTGTTTTGAGCTTCCGTTTTCCTTCTTGGACTTCTTGCGGTGGCGGCGAGTCTTTTGTGAAGGTTCTTATGCTCGGTGGTGTGTCGGCGTGAGATCGTCGGGACTATTGTTTCGCGGGCATGGATTGATTATCCGATTCGTCTGTTCGGATGGTTGCTTAGTTGCATGTTCGTCGTCCGCTGGTTTGCCCTGCTCTATTGCTGGGTCATTAGGAGTGATGTATTTGTCAAGGCGGGACTTAGGGCGGCGCCTGCGTCGCCGTTTTGGTTGTTTGCCGGTGGAATTATCCTTTGCCGCGTCCCGTTGTTCCTCGTTATCGCTTCCTTTTGGGGTGTCCACCATATATACATCATGGGTTGGGGTGGCCTTCCAGTGCTCGGTAGGCGCTGGTTCTTGGTAGTCTCCGGCATCGCCGTCCATACCGTCGATGTCTTTGGAGTCGTAATCTAGCATGTCGGTTAGATGCGTCGGCGATGGCTACAATGTGGGTGGTGGGTGGGATTGAATTTCTTAGTCGTCGCATCCGACCATCGACCACTGATCCGCGCGGTCTCGATAACGAGAGATGCTTTAGCGAATTTAGGATGTCGCCAAGGGTGAGTCTTGAAGGGTCTCGGCGGTGAACTCCATGATCGGCTTTGATCGGATTCGATTGGTGGGGCGCGGGAGGTTGGTCGGCAAGGAGTCCGGCTTTGAGTCACGAGCTTTATAAGGGACAAAGTCGGTATTCGGCTCCATCGCCGTAGAAGTTGCAGCTCGGCGGTGTCCAGCCACGGTCCTCGATCTGCCTGATCGGCTCCGAGCTATGGGTGGGGGCGGACTCGTGTCGCGACCTCGAAGCTCTTGTCCGTGGCGAGCTAGATCATGCCCATCGTGGCGGTGCGGCCTTCGGGCGTGGCTCGAATCCATCGAAGATCAAATCTCCGTGGATGTCGGCCGTGAAGTTTAGGCTTCAAATCGACACGATGGCTAGGGGCGTAGCTTCGATCTACTCGGATGGCCAAGTGAATTGGCCCGATGATCGAAACCGCCCGAACACGAAGATCATGCGGGAGAAAAGTCTCACCACAGGCCGGCGTTGTTGTTGATTGAAGAAGCCATCAAGCCTATCGGTGATGACAGAAGAAACTCTCAATGAAAGCACCAATGTCGGTGTGAAAACGGCGGATCTCGGGTAGGGGGTCCCGAGCTGTGCGTCTAGGCGGATGGTAACGAGGAGACAAGGGACACGATGTTTTTACCCAGGTTCGGGCCCTCTCGATGGAGGTAAAACCTTACTCTGCTTGATTGATATTGATGATATGGGTAGTACAAGAGTGGATCTACCACGAGATCAAGGAGGCTAAACCTAGAAGCTAGCCTATGGTATGATTGTTGTAATGGTTGTGTGTCCTCTGGACTAAAACCCTCCGGTTTATATAGACAGGAGAGGGCTAGGGTTACGAGTTGGTTACAATGGTAGGAGATCTACATATCCGTATCGCCAAGCTTGCCTTCCACGCCAAGGAAAGTCCCATCCGGACACGGGACGAAGTCTTCAATCTTGTATCTTCATAGTCTTGGAGTCCGGCCGATGATGATAGTCCGGCTATCCGGACACCCCCTAGTCCAGGACTCCCTCAGATACCAAGATGGCAAAAGCCTCATAGAGATAAGCATGAGGAAAATAATCTTCACCACACAAGAGTGCATCAAGATGCAACGAGATAAGACACACACTCAAGGCAAAAAGCTTTCATGGTGCCGACAAAGAAATAACATAAGAAAGACAAGGTGGACGTGAAAGAAAGGATATCATCTAGAGATGTAATTTCTCTCAAGTGTATAAGGGTCTAGGTAGACGAAATCATGACAATATATATCTACAAAGAAGGATGTACACCCGAAATAGTTACAACACGAAGGAACTAGATATCCAAAAGGAAGTCATACATATACCAGTAAGATATGTGCTTGGAATCATAGCCCAAGGCTATATATGGTCTTACTGTGTATAAATGAATTCCTACCACACAATCATCAAAGACATCACAACTAGCAACAAGAGATCATTGTTGGGATGCTTTGAGAAAGGAAACAAGTATCACAAGAAAGAAAGAATAACATGCCATGATACAACCTACACACGATTGATGCACTAATGTGTGCATGTAGTAGATGATGATACTTGTTACGAGATAGCATTGGAAGGATGTAGTAGATACCAATTGAAGGTAGAAAGTAGTTCATTGATCATCCTAGCTTGACTCCAATAAGCACATGGTGAAAACACCTTCCTTTTGAATGAGCCAGTATCCAATGCATCTCCAATTGTTCCTAGAACAACAACACAAACAAAATGGTACCCAAACTCATTGGGACCAAGAGTTAGAAGAACCAACAATACATAGGAGAAACTCCACATAGATATGTGCATATAGATATGAAAATGAATCTCATGCACATCTCATCCAATTTGAGACTTGGTGGAGTTTCCCTATATATTAGATCCTGAAAGAAAACATGCCAAAGGAACTACATGAAGTTAAAATGCATGCTCAAGACTTTCAAGAACCGATACCAAAATACGAGGGAAAAACCAAGTGAAAAGGATGCGAATGGAGAAATCATCACTTGGAAGATATCATTAAAAGATACATCAAGGAATGAGATATCCATTGTAACACACACAAAAAGATGTCAAACTCCCAAAGGAGGATGGTTCCAAACAAACCAAGCTCTCTACAAAGTTTCATGATGTCACAAAGTACCAAAAAGCGACTTGCCATCCAGCAACATACACTTAATATGGATCACAAGATGAGTGTTTTATAGAAAATAGGATAACTCCCCCACGAGTTGTGCATTATAGAGTATTTGCATTTGAATACAAAATGAACAAGGTGGGATCACCACTTTCTCTATATCAAGAAAACACTAGACAAGAACAAGACCACAACAAGATCCTCAAGTGGCATGGAAGGCAATGGGAGTTGACACAATTTAGGCAAGAGATAAAGCACATAAAAGCAAAGGCCAAAGTAAAGATGATCAATAATTTCTACCACACAAGTGAGTACCAATTGTCAAGACCCCTCAAATCTTCATAATGTAGCCAAGTCTCCAATGCCCTCCAACAACACCTATTGATCAAGTTTGAGCTTGTTGGTCCCCAAGAGGTTAGTCACAATAGGCTTGCAACCCAAGCGGTTCTTTTCTTGACACCACTTTGAGTACCAACAAACTTGGCAAACACATTGCCAACCTTATCCTTCCCAAGAGAATAGATATAATCAATAGTAATTGGGTTGGATAAGTTACCACTAGTGCATGAAGAAGCAAGGTGACCTTTCTCATGACATAAGTAGCAGCGTCTACTCTTCACTTTCTTCTCAACTTGAAGCATTAGCTCAAGTTTTCTTGGGAAGAGGCCTTTCTTCAACTTGAGGTTGAGCATGAGAGTGAACTTGTGGCCTCTTCCCTTGTTGCTTGTCACTAATGGGCTTATTCTTCAATGGGCAAGATCTAACATGATGCCCTTCTACTTTGCACTTGAAGCAAACAATCTTGGCCAAATTCTTGACTTGTTCTTGGCCCTTCTTTTTGTTCATCTTGGACTTCTTCTTCTTATTGGAGTTGAATCCAAGTCCACCTTTGTCATTGGGGGATTTTTGCACACTCAAGATATTGTTGAGTGCGGCCTTCCCTTCATGTCACTTTTCCAAGTCTTTCTTCAAAGAAGTGACTTGGGCCTTGAGCTCTTTGATTTCCTCTACATGGTTAGTCTTAATGAAAGCACTAGAGGAAGTATAAGCTTCATCGTTAGAGCAACAAGGCAAGGAAAGCAATTCATCACAAGATGTACCAATGTTATGCATGGATGAATCATGAGGACTAGCACAAGGCAATATAGCATTTTGACTAAAATTAGTGCTAGTATCCGCATGAGGCCCACTAGATGTTACCTTAGCAATCATGGCCTCATGAGCTATCTTTAGCACATTATGGGATACTAGAAGATCATCATGAGAAGTTGAGAGATTTTCATGGCTTTCTTCCAATTTCCCATAATTGCTACATAGCAACTCAAGTTGAGCTCGTAGCTCAACATTCTCCTTCAAAATGGATGCTTCACAAGTAATAGAATTAGTAGCACAAGCATCATCATTAACAATAAGAGGAGAAGGCAACTTGGCAAGCTCTTTTAAATAAGAAGCTTCAAGTTGAGCATGAGACTTGGTGAGTTTGATGAGCTCACCCTTGATGACCCTTGAGCCATTTTCGAGGTGCTCAAAATCCTCAAGGAGTCTAACATGAGTAACTTCAAGCTTAGCATTTTTAGTTTCAAAAACATTGGCCACCTCAAGAGCTCTATCATTAGATTCCTTCACTCTAGATAATTCTAGAGCAAAGTCTCCTCAAGAGATTCCTTGGTGGTTTGTTCAAGTTCAAGAGCTTGAGAGAGTCCATAATCTCATTAGTGTAATCACGCTCATGACCTTCCATTTTATCAATGGTGACCTCATGCTCCTCAAGACGAGATTCCAACTCTTCAATATATTTCTTGCTCTCAATAGCAATCGACATGATTTCCATGAAATTGGAATGAGCAATTTTATTCTTAAGGAGAGCTTTAAAAATCATTTCCCCCTTAATTTTTAAGGAGTCAACATCATCATCCTCTTCATCATAATCGACATCATCATCACTCTTGCCATCATCAATATCATCACAAGATATATTGGAATTCAAAGTGGGAGATACCTTTGAAGCCTTGGCCATAAGGTAAAAAGCAATAGATGATGATGTAGGATCCCTTGAAGCACCATTCAAGACCACATCTTGTTCCATGGAGTGTTGGGTTTCCTCTACATTGTTAGCACAACAACTCGAGGAAATACATGCATTTTATCATGGCAACAAGATATAGCAAGCATATCATCATGAGATTTAGTCAAGCAATTTCTACATGATATGCAAGGACTATCAACACAAGCATGTGAATCATTTGGAGTGCTCGAAATGCTAAAGTCCAAAGATGAAGCATTGCAATAAGAAAGTGATGAAGGATTATCAGCAATAAGCCCACTATCATCATTGCAATGAACACCACTACACACCATGTCATTACCTTGTGGCAAACCACATGTAGGTGAAGCGAGAATAAGTTGAGAGCATAACACGGCGGAGGTGGAGGAGAATGATCATCCTTACAAATCTTGGACACACCATATTTATCTTGAAGCTTTGTCCACAACTCATGAGCATCCGGGACAACATGAGTTCAAATATAACTACATTGCTCAAAGCATAGAAAAGCACATTAGAAGCTTGAGCATTGAGATAAGAGTTTTCTCATCCTCTAAAGATAAGCTTTGGGGATCATTTGGAGAGAAAAACCAATATCTACAATTGATTACCCACAAGTATAGGGATCTATTGTAGTCCTTTCAATAAGTAGAGTGTCAAACCCAACGAGGAAGCGAAGGAAATGGCAAGCGGTTTTCAATAAGGCTTTTCTGCAAGCATTGAAATTGTAGGTAACAGATAGTTTTGTGATAAGATAAATTGTAACGGGTAACAAGCAATGAAAGTAAATAAAGTGCGATAAGGTGGGCCAATCCTTTTTTGTAGCAAAGGACAAGCTGGACAATTTCTTATAATGGGAAAAAGAGCTCCGAGGACATATAGGAATTATCGTCAAGCTAGTTTTCATCATGCTCATATGATTCATGTTAGGTACTTTGATAATTTGATATGTGGGTGGACGGTGCTTGGGTACTGCCCTTACTTGGACAAGCATCCCACTTATGATTAACCCTATTGCAAGCATCTGCAACTACAAAAGAAATATTAAGGTAAACCTAACCATAGCATTAAGCAGATGGATCCAAATCAGCCCCTTACGAAGCAGCGCATAAACTAGGGTTTAAGCTTACGTCACTCTAGCAACCCATCATCTACTTATTACTTCCCAATGCCTTACTCTAGGCCCAAATAATGGTGAAGTGTCATGTAGTCGACATTCACATAACACCACCGGAGGAAAGACAACATACATCTCATCAAAATATCAAGCGAATACCAAATTCACATGACTACTAATAGCAAGACTTCACCCATGTCCTCGGAACAAGCGTAACTACTCACAAAGCATATTCATGTTAATGATTAGAGGAGTAATAATATGCATTAAGGATCTGAACATATGATCTTCCACCAAGTAAACCAATTAGCATCAACTACAAGGAGTAGTCAACACTACTAGCAACCCGGTACCAATTTGTGGCTTTGGATACAAGAGATGAACTAGGGTTTGAGAGGAGATGGTGTTGGTGAAGATGTTGATGGATATTGACCCCTCCGATGAGAGGATCGTTGGTGATGGCGATGGTGATGATTTCCCCCTCCAGAAGGAAGTTTCCCAGTAGAACAGCTCTAGCAGACTCTAGATTGGTTCCATGAGTTACGCCTCGTGGAGTTTAAGTCCGTAAGCTTGCCTCTGATTTTTTCAGCGTAAAGCCTTCATATAGCAGAAGATGGACACCAGAGGGCCACCAGGGGGCCCTGGAGACAGGGACGCGCCCAGTAGGGGTGGGCGCGCCCCCCACCCTCCTAGCCAGGGTATGGGCCCCCTCTGGTGTTTCTTTCGCTCAATAATTCTTATTAATTCCAAAAATAACTATTGTGGAGTTTCAGGATTTGTGTAGCAGTGCAGAATAGGTTTCCAATGGTTGCTCCTTTTCCAGCCAAAATTCCAGCTGCCGGCATTCCCCCTCTTCATGGTAAACCTCGTAAAATAAGAGAGAATAGCCATAAGTATTGAGATATAATGTGTAATAACAGCCCATAATGCAATAAATATTGATATAAAAGCATGATGCAAAATGGACGTATCAACTCCCCAAGCTTAGACCTCGATTGTCCTCAAGCGGAGGCCGAAATCGTAAAATATGTCCGCATGTTTAAAGATAGAGGTGTCGATAAAAATAAAATACGAACATGAGGGCATCATGATCATTCATATATAGATTTTGTCATATGATTTCTTATGCTCAAGTAACAATCAATTCACAATGTCAAGTATGGTTCAGAAACTTCATTGGGAACTAACAAACTATAATCTCAGTCATTGAAGCAATTGTAATTTATAATAACATCAGAAAGAGTCAAGATAGAGCTGTTCAGCAAGTCCACATACTCAACTATCATGTAGTCTTCTACAATTGCTAACACTCACGCAGTACTTGTGGTTATGGAGTTTCAGCCAGACATTGAGAAAGATAGGGGCTTATTGTATTGCCTCCCAACGTATTCACCTTTAGGTGATGTCAACAATAAGAGTTCATGCTAACTTACATCCAATTGGATATATATATATCAAGATCTTTCAACCACAAGGAGCTTGCCAAAGGATAAAATGAAAAAGGGAAAGGTGAAGATCACCTTGACTCAAGCATAAAGTAAAAACATAAAGTAAAAGATAGGCCCTTCGTAGAGGGAAGCAGAGGTTGTCATGTGCTTTTAGGTTTGGATGCACAAAATCTTAATGCAAAAGAGCGTCACTTTATATTGCCACTTGTATATGGACCTTTATTATGCAGTCCGTCGCTTTTATTGCTTCCATAACAAGATCGTATAAAGCTTATTTTCTCTGCACTAATAAGTCATACACATTTAGAGAGCAATTTTTATTGCTGTGACATGACAACTTACTTGAAGGATCTTACTCAATCTATAGGTAGGTATGGTGGGCTCTCATGGCAAAGCTGGGTTTAAGGATATTTGGAAGCACAAGTAGTATCTCTACTTGGTGCAAGGAATTTAGCTAGCATGAGGGGGAAGGCAAGCTCAACATGTTTGGAAGGTCAATGACAATATACTTTAAGCGAGATGTGAAAACATAAACCATTACGTTGTCTTCCTTGTCCAACATCAACTCTTTTAGCATGTCATACTTAATGAGTGCTTCACAATCATAAAAGATGTCCAAAATAGTGTATTTGTATGTGAAACCTCTCTTCCCTTATTACTTCCTATTAATTGCAACGATTACCAAAACTAAGTTTGTCAACTCTCAACAACTTTTATGCCTCATGCTCTATATGTGTGAAGTCATTACTATCCATAAGATCAATATGAACTCTTTTCTTTCTACTTCCTCAAGATCATAGCAAAATAGAAAAGCCCTTGACTCAACACTAATCTTTATTATAGATAGCTCACTGACTTGAATACATAAAGAGATCACAAAGCAAAACTCAAAACTAATTGATGCTAAAACTTCAATCTACTAGATCGAGATGCTACTAAAAGGATCGAACTAAGAAAAACAGTAAAGATAGGAGTGTGATGGTGATACGATACCGGGGCACCTCCCCCAAGCTTGGCAGTTGCCAAGGGGAGTGCCCATACCCATGTGATTATGTCCTCGGAGGTGGTGAAGTAGGAGTTGTTGATGATGTGAGGCATAGTCCATCTTCCAAGGCATAGGCTCACCATCATAGAAGGATGATCGAGTCTCCGGGATCCTTAAATCTGCAGCCAAACTCATCCTCTTGAATCTATATTCGTACTCACAGTTTTGGTTTTGCAGGTCATAGATCTGGGCTTGGAGGTGCTCGATTTTCTCTTGAAGCTTGAAAATGGTCTCCCCAATGACCTTGGCATCTAGCTTGTGGTTGTTGGTGAACTCTGTGATCATCATCTGGTTGGTGTTGAGTCCACGCTCCACCATCCCTTGGCACTTGAAAACTTGTTGCTCCATGGCTTCGAGCTTTGTCTCCATGCTTCCGGTACGCCTTGGTCCCTCCACATCGTGGATGTGCAGCACCCCCTCACGCATCTCAATGGTCTGAGGTTGTTGCAGCACCTCTGCAAGATAGGGGTTGATAACCCTCTCGAAAAACTTGTCCTTGGGACCGCTTGGAGACTTCATGATGTTCTAGATCTGTCAGAAAAACAGCTCGAAGCAGCAGTGGATATTTGCATGATACGGTGGTGAAGCCTTGATAGATTATATAATGAATTTTACCGATCAAAATCGTAACATGCAAGAAAACAGAGTCCGGGAGGTACATGAGGTGGCCACGAGATAGGGGGCGTGCCCAGGAAGGGTGGGCGCGTCTGTCGGTGTCAAAACCGGCGGATCTCGGGTAGGGGGTCCCGATCTGTGTGTCTTACTCTGATGGTAACAGGAAGCAAGGGACACAATGTTTACCCAGGTTCGGGCCCTCTCAATGGAGGTAAAACCCTACTTCCTACTTGATTAATATTGAAGATATGAGTAGTACAAGAGTAGATCTACCATGAGATCGTAGAGGCTAAACCCTAAGAGCTAGCCTATGATGGTATGATTGTAATTGTGATCGGCCTTCTAAGGACCAACCTCTTGGTTTACATAGACACGGAGGGCTAGGGTTTATGGAGTCGGTTACAAGGAAGGAAACACAATATCCGGATCGCCAAGCTTGTCTTCCATGCAAAGGAGAGTCCCATCCGGACACGGGCCGAAGTCTTGAGTCTTGTATCTTTATGCTTCAATAGTCCGGACGATGTATATAGTCCGGCTGTCCGGATACCCCCTAATCCAGGACTCCCTCAGTAGTCCCTGAATGAGGCTTCAATGATGATGAGTCCGACGCATGATCTTATCTTGACATTGCAAAGCGGGTTCCTTCTCCGAATACTCCAAGGTAATTTATCAAACACTTCAACCGTGTCCGGATCCACAAAATGATCCTCACATATCGCCATAGAGAGAATAATACTTCACAAATGCAATCTGCTAGCAACTTTCCAGACAACGTGACATGTCTTCAAGGTCAGGTCATTATCCAAACCGTTTTCCCACATCCAGCCTCAGCGTATATTGTGAGGCGGTTTCCTCAGCACGTCTTGTCGAAGCAGAGATCGTGTCCCCTTATCACGGGATTCTCATCAATATGGGTATGGGTAATCCAACCGCACCGCTAATCGCGGTGAGCGGGAGGCATACGGGTTCCACCAGGCAAGTGGGGAGGCGCAAAATGCATTTACCGCCCCTCTAAAGAGATAAGGTCTCTTTCTCTTTACCCACGCCTTCTCTTTCCGCTAGCTCATTCCCCTCTGTTCGAGCCCTAACGCCCAAGCACTCTTCTTTTCCATCGAAGAGAGGTTTTCCAAAGATGTCTGGATCCGGAGCGGGAGGCAGATGGATGGCCTCTATCGTCCGGGAGAAGGATATCAAGAAGCTCCGGGAAGCCGGGTATCTAGCCAAGAATATTGGCCACCGTCTCCCACCGACGGGACAGGTCGTCCCCACTCCGGAGCTCATGAGAGAGTCGTGTTCCTTCCCCACTTCGTCCGTGGGCTCGGGTTTCCCCTCCACCCCTTTGTCCGTGGAGTCATGTATTACTATGGGATTGATTTTCATGATCTTTCCCCCAACTCTTTTCTCAATATCTCGGCGTTCATCATCGTGCGAGGCCTTTCTCGGATTTTGCCTCACTTTGGCACTGTGGCTGAAGATTTTTCAATGTGAAGCCCAAGGTGGTGAGTGGCGGGCTACGCTTGGGTGCTGTGGCGCCATGGTGAGCAAGATGCCCAAGGCCATTTGGCTGAAGGGTGCTTTCAACGACTCCGTCAAGGAGTGGCAGCAGCAGTGGTTTCATATCACCGAACCGCGCGGCAAAAAGTGGGTTGGAGCTCCTGAGTTTAGATCCAGAGCTCCACTGCAGCTCACGTCCTGGATCAAGAAGGGCCCGAACTGGTCCTCGTCCGATGAGTTATCCTTTGCTCGAGACAGCGTTGAGAATGTGGTTGGCGAGGATGTCAAACTCGTCGGCGTAGTCCGGTGATGCTAGTTAGCTGGTTCTCCTTGTCGGCCGAGCACGCACTCTGTGGGAGTTCGACCCAACCGAGCACCAAACCCTTGGGAGCTCTATGATTCCTCCCACAAGGATATCTGGAAGGTGCTCTTCAAGTCCGAGAAAATCGTGGCGGACTCCGCCGAGACCGTGGTATCAATTGTCCCGTTACGCAAGCCCGGTAAGTTATAGCCCTTTCTGTCCATCCATGCTTGATTGGCATGTCATGTGGGAGACATCTTAATCGTGTTTCATCGTGACCTCGGGGATGGATAAAGAAGGTGGATCGAATACATTGTCGGCCCCTTCTTTGGAGGACCGGCGGACCTCTTGGCGAAGATGCTGGTCCCCTCGCCTTACAAAGGCGCCAAGAAGAGGCCTCCAAGAAGGTCAAGAAGACCGGAGTGGCCTCTGTCGCATGAGCCGGATGCAAAATTCCGAAGATTCAAGCGATGCTCCTTCTTGGAAGGCGAGAGGAGGAAGCGAGAGGAGGGCGAGCCTCACTCACGAAGGTGGGAAGAAGCGTCAGCTTCCCGTCCACAGAGGCGAATAGCCCAAGAGGGAGAGGTTCCCTTCGAGAGGCATCCACCACGGCTGCGATAACAGCCCGGAGTGGGATCCCAGGGCCCAACCCCTGGAAAAATCATAAGTAACCCAAATCCGAATGCGCCGATACATCCAGGGTTGTCCGGATACAATAGTTTTAACTGCCACCATATCTCGTACAGCCCGGCAAGGTCTCCTGCTGGACAGTCCTCATCGGAGGATTCATTGAGCTCGGATGATGTGGCGAGCGGGACTC
The DNA here is from genome assembly GCA_021437245.1 of Aegilops speltoides. NCBI lineage: Eukaryota > Viridiplantae > Streptophyta > Magnoliopsida > Poales > Poaceae > Aegilops > Aegilops speltoides. The sequence continues at coordinate 34,633 of JAHHZJ010001317.1, forward strand.
CTCCGGGGGCTCCTTCTCCAAAGTCCAGGCACGACGCCAAGGTGTCGTCTCAAAGAGACCAGGCGGGGGGCATGTCTGCAGGCGGACACACGAGGCAGCGGCCCCTGGCGTGTCGGCGATGAGGGGCAGACCACAGCCCGGATAGGGTCTGGGAGACCTCTGACTCGAGGATCGAGCGGCCACCACCGATGGGCGAGGCTGCTGTTCCGCGGTAACCTCTGTCCACAGAGATGTCGGCGGTATATCGGCTGACGATTGAAGCGTGTCTATCATCGATGAACATCGGACCCTCATGGGTGCGGTGGTTGGAAAGATTGATCTAGAAAGTGGGCTGAATGAGTCCTGCCTTGGCCTTATAAAGGCTTTTGAGGTATGGTTTACGAGAAACCTTTGAGGAATGTCGTAATATGAGCGTAGCCCACACCTTGTCCGTGAAGAGAGGGCGGGCGGGGATCAAATCCTTTGTTAATGACGTGTACCTCTTTGTTTGAAAATATGCGTGTGCGGAGAAGACATCCGCTCATAATGCGGAAGTGTACGAACTGAAGCAGAGCCTGGAACGGGCCAAGGAAGAACTTGGTCGTGTGAAGAAGCAATTAGAGGATAAGCAAGGTATTGAAAAGTATTTTTGTTGTATGCCTAGGTGCTGAATATGAGGCCTTGAAGAGGTTGTGGCTGATGCCAGCGAGAAGGTTGCCGCCGGCGGTGGCCGTGAAAAACACGAGGCTAGGGTCATCACAGCCGAGAGGGAGCTCCAGGAGGCTGTGAAGAAAAGCAAGGGCTTGGAGCAGAGTCTGGTAGGGAAAGAATCCGAACTCGCCCAAGCTCTCCAAGCTGCGGAAGATGCTCGGGAAGAAGCCCGAGGTGCTGTACGGGACATTCAGGAGGCCCAGAAAGTTGCGGCTGGTAAGGCCTGTTGTATTCATGGCCATGTTTACATGATAGCGGGGAGAACTCTAAGCGACAAGCTGAATTCTTGTTTTTACAGGGGTGTTTGTAGATCGCCTCATGACATATTAGATGCCGCCCAATTTCTTTGGGTGAGGAGAAGAAGTCTGCGGAGAGGAATTTCTGGTCGCGATATTTGGCGCGAACTATCCGGTGCCTTTTATCGATCGGTGAAGCAGCTGGTCGAACCGCACCTGACCAGCCGAACTAGCCATGAAGGACTTGGTTGTCGGCGTGGCTCTTGAGCCAATTCAAGCGATTACGCCGGACTCGTGAAGTGCATTGTGGGCGCTGTCACCTTGATGCTATCAAGCGATCGGTCTGTATAGAAGGTGCGCGCATAGCGTTTGCCCGATGCAAAAGTGCATTGGGGAAGCTTGACTGGAGAAATTTGGTGGTGAGGGGCGCGGGAGGTAAGGAGCACCGCAAGCCCGAGCTGTAGTATGAAGGTGTCTTGAAAGGGCCTGTCTTGCGGCGGATAAGTGTGACAAAGACATTATATTTCACGAGGGCATTCATGCGCTTTTTGTAATATGGGATAATGGCATTTTATTATATATTGCCTGTTTTGTGCGAACATATATTCTTCTGTCGGCTGTTTATTGTATGTAAATCACGAGAGTTGGCGATCGTCGACTTATGCCCCACATAAAAGAATCTGGGGGTGTTCGGGATATATCTGAACGCTCTTTATCCCATAGTTGGGTCCTTTTAAGGAGGTGTTTCTCACCACAAACCAGGCAATCGGACTATAAGGCTTTATTACTCTCACTTAGCCATAGGAATTCGAGTATGGTCGGTGCAGCCCCTGGTGTTCGGAAGGCCGAACTAGGGGCTCTATTAGCGCTGATCGAGGAAGACCGATTTATGCGCACTCTGCATTTATAATGGCGTTGTCTTGAATAAATCTTTAAGGATTTTACAACCTCTCGAACAGTGACCAGCTCTCGCTGCATCATAATGATCGATTTTCGGCTTTCTCTCTTGAGGTGCTTTCGTCCGGTACAACGGGACACAATCGCGATAGTTCTCCAGGCCTTCGTTAGCCGATAGAGCGGGCGTAAGGTACCAAAACATGGGGCGGGCAAGCCCAACCAATGACCCAAGACATGATTGAGACTGATGCATATAGTGCTATAAGTTGAGGTGCGGCGACCAGAGAAGGTGGTTGGACTTTATTGCCATCTTGTGAAGCCCACAGCATAACGGGTGTAACGAAGCGTGGCTGCCATTTTTTGGCAAAGAGGCGTTGGCGATAAGCGGCGGTCGGTAAGTGTTATTTAAGTCTATGCATTGTAGCATGATGATATGTCTTATGCATATGAGTATGATGTATGATTATGAAAAGAGGTGTTTTTAGGCGGAACACTGTGATAGCGGTTGGAGGAGGTTGTGAGTGGATCAAGAGTGAATCGAATTGCCTTCTACTGCATGTTCCTGCCATTGTGTGTCTAGGCTGATTCCACACGCCAATCACATTACTGCGTCAAAGTTAGTTTGTAAAGGCAAATGCTTGGGGCGGTTGAGCGTCCTCTTCGGTTGGTCTAAGGGTTCTGGCGGACCACAGTGAACCCAACCGTTATACCGTGAAGTAGCGGACTCCTCGGTTGGTGTCCGGATAGTTGGCTGTCATATCAAAATTTTGATAGGCATCTGCGACTCGCTACTCCGGCTTGTTTGTATGATTTCGCTCTAAGAGGCGGGATCCGGCCTTGCCGTGGGCGTGATTATATCACGGTATTGGCCTAATGGTTTATCACGTGGAATCTAGTCAGCGTGGTTCGTCTCGTTAGCATCTGATGAAATTACCGTATGAGGGAAGAATCTTGAAGAATTACTCTTTGGCGTGGCATTTTTGGTGATTTGAAAACAACCGTTAGGGTGGTGGGCCAATGAACTTGGCCTTTGCACCTGGCATCCTTTAGAAGAGGTTGTTTGTGGTTTCGTACCCGTGGGGGGCTTTGTGTGTTATGGAGCCCTCGGACTGCTAGGTCTAGGGGTACGGCAATTGAATTGTTGTGGTAAGTGTGATCGGGGACGATCGGCCGTACTTTTATGTTCTGGGGGTCTCTTGACTAGGCGCCTCTGAGGAGTCTGGACTAGGGGGTGTGGGATAGCGAACTATCATCATCGGCGGACTCCAAGACTATGAAGATACAAGATTGAAGACTTTGTCCCGTGTCGGATGGGACTTTCCTTGGCGTGGAAGGCAAGCTTGGCAATCTGGATATGTAGATCTCCTACCATTGTAACGACTACTGTAACCCTAGCCCTCTCTGGTGCCTATATAAACGGAGGGTTTTAGTCCATAGGGACGAACAACAATCATACCATAGGTTAGCTTCTAGGGTTTAGCCTCCATGATCTCGTGGTAGATCCACTCTTGTACTACCCATATCATCAATATCAATCAAGCGGGGAGTAGGGTTTTACCTCCATCAAGAGGGCCCGAACACAGGTAAAAACATCGTGTCCTTGTCTCCTGTTACCATCCACCTAGGCATACGATTCGGGACCCCCTACCGAGATCCGCGGTTTGACACCAACATTGGTGCTTTCATTGAGAGTTCCTCTGTGTTGTCACCGATAGGCAGTGGCTCCTTGATCATCAACAACAACAGCGGTCTAGGGTGAGACTTTTCTCCCAGACAGATCTTCGTATTCGGCGGCTTTGCACCGTGGGCCAATTCGCTTAGCCATTTGGAGCAGATTGAACGCTATGCCCCTGGCCATCAGGTCAGGTTTGGAAGTCTGAACTTCACGGATGACATCGCGGAGACTTGATCTTGATGGATTCGAGCCACAACCGGCGCACCGCCTTGCATCACGATGGGCATGATTTAGCTCTGCTGCCGGACGATTGCCACAGAGCCGCTGCGAGTCCGCTCCGATCCTCAATTGAGCCGGCTGCACGGATCGAGGGCGGGTGGCTAGACACCACCTCGGGGCTGCTACATCTGGCGATGGAGCCAAATGCCGACCTCGTCCCTTGTGAGGCTCGTGACTCCGAGGTGCGGACTCCTCGCGGACTCCGAACCTCCGTGCCCCCTTCAATCGAATCCGATTGGGCGCCGATCATGGAGTTCACCGCCGCGGACATCTTTCAACACTCACCTTTTGGCGACATCCTGAATTCGCTAAAGTATCTCTCGTTATCAGGAGAGTCTGGCGAACTGCGGTCGGGGCGGTTGAATCTTGACGACGAAGAAATTCAAAGCCCACCCACCACCCACTTTGTAGCCACTATCGGCGATCTAACCGACATGCTAGACTCGACTCCGAAGACATCGGCGGTATGGGCGACAATGCGGAGAAGACCAAGAACCAGGCGCCTCACGGAGGCGCTGGAAGACCACCTCATCATCGACATATATATGGTGGACATCCCAAAGGATGGGGATGGCGAGGAAATAGCGGAGGAAGACTCCTCGGTTCCATGCCAATTTTGAGGAAGCCGCCGAGAAAACGCAGCATAGAAAGGCGGCTCCTAGTATCGGCTCCTCGGGATAGGAAGCTGGCAGGCTTCTCGATTTCCCTTCATCATGAAATAGCAACCGGGGGCTGCATCAGAGTAAATGACCATGGGTAGCCTAATCGGCTCCTTTGGCCCTCGAGAAAAAACAGCAGGCGTCGGACCTCGAAGTGCACGAGACATGGGACCGCCTTCCTACGGCGGCTATCACCCTAGGCGGTGGAAGGACGGACCATAAACAACCATTGGGGGATGCTACGATCGCGCCGACTCAAAGCCGGCCCGAAGACCCGACTCAAAGCCGGCCCATGAAGGACCGTCTCAAGCGGCCCATGAAGGGCCGACTCCAAAACAAGCGGCCAAAGCGCGCGTCCTAAAGACCATCGCCCATAGTGGTGGCCAGGGCGTGGCTACGGCAAACCACCTGCCACCCGAATCAGTATGCATAGCTCTGATCGCCGCCGTCTGGGCAGCCATCCCCGTCGGTGTACTTTGTTGCCATCACGAATCATAGCGCCATCCGACGGGTCACCGTCTGACCCATGACGGCCGGGCCTTTCCGTCGAAGAGACATCAAAGCTCGGCCTCCCATGCGACCCAAAGCGGGACCAACCTGTCATGGCTTGCTCCCCTCGAGGCGCACCATTAAGAAGATAAAGGCGCAATAAGGCTACGATGGGAGCACATGGCAGGCTTGTGGCCATGCTTACCTCGACAAAGCCCTCGTCATCAAAGGCGAGGCCATAATAACTCAACCCCGACAAGATCCCCCATGCGGTGGGGCGGCTGTCGACCAATGGGCCAACGGTGGCCAGGGCCCCGTCAGCCGGAGCCCCGAGAAGCCGGCGGAGAAGGCGGCGGTCGTGAACTGGCGGCTGAGCCCGCACCCAGCCGGATTACCATTGTGCCCCGGGTGGCCTATATAAACCCCACAGGACACCCATGCAAAGGTTGATCTCGAGTTTTAGACACCACCATAGGGAGAGAGGCGGCCTTGCCCTTCTTCCTCCACCTTGTGAACAGCTCAAAGAGCATTTTGTAGCTACTTGTTGATCTAGTGATCATCACGGAGACGCGAGCAGCGATAGGGGTGTTATCTCCACGGAGAGCCAGTGAGTGGGTCACAGCGTGCATGTCTTAGCCTCATCACCTTCCGAGCCGGGTGGCGTCTTGGCTCCCACAATGATAAGCCACCCATTGGCATATGTCGCACCAACACACACCTCCGCTTTGGCCCAGCCGCCTCGGCGAATCATGCCTCCGCCATCCATAGGAGATGTCGATGAACTCGGAGACTGCTGGCGTGTTGCCGCCGAGGAGGTACATACGCCGCCCCTCATCGCATTTATCCGCTCTTTCGCATACATTGCCCATAGCCGCACCGTCCTCAAAATCTCCCTCATTGTCAAACCAACTAAGGATCTCCTTCAACTTGGCTAACTTTGCACAGTGGCACTTGATGATCTTTGATTCATTGCTGCCTCCTCTCCATAGATGTAGATTAAGGTGGTGGGTGCTAGCTTTGGAAGATGGGGGACGGCGGTGGTCTTGCAATAGAGAAGAGGGAGAGAGGAGGTGGTTTTGGAATGGAGATGATGGAGAGGAGAGGAGGTGGTTTGCAATGGAGAGAAGATCGAGAAGAGGGAGGCCGGTGGTTTGGAATGGAGATGATGGAGAGAGAGAGGAGGTGGTTTTGGAATGGAGATGATGGAGAGGAGAGGAGGTGGTTTGCAATGGAGAGGATCGAGGAAGAGGGAGGCGAGGCAGTGGTTTTGGAATGGAGATGATGGAGAGAGAGGAGGTGGTTTGCAATGGAGAAGAGGAGAGGGGCTGTGGCATGATTTAGGATTGGGCGAGGAGGGCCCATTGTGTGGATCAAAATCAAAATCAATTTACCCTTCAATTAAAAGCGACCCCACATTAACTAGTCTCCCTTTATACTAGGTCATAATTGACCATGATTTTACTTTATAAAATATATGTTATACATAAAAATAAATTTGAAAGTACATTCGGATACAAACCAAAGCGATACAAGTTTTGGTGACATGCATTCACATTTTACTGTCACATCTGATGCATTAGTCAAACTTTGACCCAAAATCATAAAAACAACAAAAAAATACATCAAGACCAGCGCGCTCTTAGCTCTTCTCCTCTTAAACCACCGCTCCTCTCATGTTCCAATCTAAATCCAGGCTCTCTCTTCCAATTCAAAACCACCGCCCTCCTCTCCTATTCGGTCCAAAACCGTCGCTCCTCTCCCATTCTAATCAAAAACCAGCCTTTGCTCCTCTCCTCTTCCATTCAAAACCACATGGCAGTGAAGTGCTGTGGATAAGTATGTCGATGGAGAGTACAACGATACGTGAGGATCGCGATGGCGACCACTGTGAAGCTAGCTAGGATGTTGGAGATATAGTCTTGGTTTGACAACGGATAGTGGCGACATCCATGGCCAAATATCTGCCAGGCGAAAAGCGGCGTACTCCGGAGGAAATCGCGAATACCGAGCTGCTCCCTGCAGGCCATGGAGCAAGCAGATTCACCAAATCCGTCGTGAGGCGATTGGTGGGAATGTCGATCGGATGGAGCATCCACGGAGATTGAAGGATCGAGCATCTGGTGCCATTTGTGAGGTGTCTGCGGAGCCGGTGGAGTCTTCGTCGACCCGAACCCAAGCGCAAGAGGAGAAAAAGTAGTTGGCACAGCCTAACTTCCCGCCATCGTCTCCTTCTTTTTCATCGTCTCGCAGGCGGCTCTGTCGCCGAGGAATAGGAGGGCTGCCCCCCCAGCCAATAGTCAGGCGGGTTGTGAATTGTCGGGGAGCTTACGGTTGTCGATATTTGCAGGTTGTGAATTGTGTTTTGTGTTGTGTATTTTGAGTACTTTTGGATATGAAGATATGTTGAATTTTAGATTTGCAATATTGAGCATATGAAAATTTTATGAATTCTAGAGATCTATTTTTAGCACTTGAAAAATGTAGTTTCATAGGAGTATAAAAGTGCAGACGAGAAAAGCGCAAGTTTAGTTTGGATAACTGCAAGTTCATTCAGGATAAAACTTCAACTTTCGAGGCGAGCATTTATATTAACGGCCTATTCAAGCAGGGTTAACATCATGTTGGAAGTTTTATTCATGGTCGAAAATGGAACTACCGATTAACATCATGATCAACATTCAAGCATAGCACATCTTCATATGATGCCTGATCAAAATGCCCACACAATGTCGAGTGTGCGAAAACGGAGAGAAAAGCGAGGGGCGAATTTTGGCAAGTGTTGACATGGTTTTGGGCTGCCCGTCTAGGCTTTCATTTTAACATTTAGCCCACGACCTCGGATGGGATGGCCTGTTTGTATTTTCTTAGAGCCGTCATGTATCGATGACCTATGGACCCTCCATCAGGGTTTTATTTTGGCAGCCAATTTATGTATTTTTTTGAAGAAAGCACAGTGCATTCTATTTTCTATATAAGAATAGGGCGCGGTACAACCTATGTTTCCTTCTAACTATATTATATATATATTTAAATTATTTTATATGTTATTATATATTATTTTTATTGTCATCATATATTTATGAGATACTTACATATGTAAGAAAACAATATCCCACATCTTATTAACTTATGAAAATAATTTCTTAACAAATAAAATCCTGGATTGTTTGTACGAAAATCCTAGTGATTGTGTACAAAAGCTTGTGTAAGATTTAAGGATGAATGTAATAATATCACTTATTATTTAAATATATTTATAACAAAATGCTCGATCCTTTTTATTTTTTGATAACATTCTATTAACCCAACATTATAATTAGAATCAGCCAGCAAAATTGTGTATCTAGATAAAGTGCAAATGGCCTATAATTTTTAGGAAATAAAATAAATGGGCATATGGCCTTCATTAATTATTCACTTCCAGCCAGTAATAAACGTAATTCAAAAAGCAAGATCAAATTATTTATAAATTCTCACTTTAAAAAAATTGTAAGTCTGAAAAAATGGGTTGAATCGTGCCACATTTTGGAGGCTGAAATGTGGGCCAATAGGTGGCCAACAAAGTCGTTGTCATTTAGTCAACAAATGATTACGACATATGTTAGCGTTGGGTTTACATCAACGACAAGCATCCATCTTCAATCTCTCGTCTTCTTCCTCCGGTATGGAGACCACCTCCGCCCTCCTGCTCATAGCAGCTCACTTAACAGCTGAGCGCTTCTCCACGTTGGCGTCCCTCCACCCCCTCCACTCCTGTTCTTCTCCACATTGCCAAAACACTAGAACAGTTAACCCCTCACACCTCTCCATCATGACTCTCATCTTTCCATCTCCATTCGTTCTTTGAGGCCTACATTCCACCCTTGGATGCACTCGGTGCTTGGCGTGGTGATGAGCGACACCATCAGTAGGCTGTGCGTGGAGAAGTGACAATGGAATCCACTGACCGCTTTATAAAAATGCCTCCTTAATACGTACAAAATAATGATTCCTCCTACCTCCCGGGACCCCGAGGAGAACCCTCATATTTAAAAAAAGCTTGACTTGGACCCACATATCTTGCGCAAAAGTGCCTCCTTGTGCAGCACAAAAAATGAATACTCCCCTGCCGGCTAGAACCCGGCACTCAGGGAGGACTTGTGGGCCTACCAAGTTGGCCGGGGTTGAGGCTTTGTCAACAAGTCATATGATGATTCTAGCTCATTGCCGTCGATGTTCATCCAGGTTGTGGTGCTTCTTCAACCTCTGGTCTTCTTGCTCCAACCGCCCAAACGGCCTCTGGTGCTGCCTCCGATTGGCCGGGCTGTGATGCCTTTCCTCACTACTACTCCACCTTCATGGGCATCCTCCTTGCCACCTGGTGGCCCTCATGAACCAGCCATTACTCCTCTTGCATGGGCATCAACTGCTGCGTCTTCCAGCTCAGTCGTCCCTTCCTGAACCGCCGTTGTCCACCGCATGGTGCTCTCGGCCGCGGCATGGTCCTTTGATCAAGCGACTTCCATCGGACGTGGGTATGCGTGGAAGGATGACAGTGGGTCCTGACGCGACAAGGAAGTGCCTCCTTATTACGCGGAAAATGATTCCCCACCTAGCTGCGGGGACCCACAGACAGGCCACCATATTTGCGAAAAAAGTTTCCCCACATTGCTGGGACCCACACTACATCTTATGCGGAAATGCGCCCGGCAGCAGTTAGCCCCACATTGCTGGGACCCACCGGCTACATCTTATTGCGGAAGGAAGTGCGTCCAGGCAAGCGATTATTTGGTGGTGGGACCCACCAGCCATCTTCGCATGCAAAGGAAGTGCGTCAAAAAAAGCGATTCGCCCCTCATTGTTGGGACCCACCAGCTACATTTCGCGCGCAGGCGCTGTTCGGGACCCACAGGTCAAGGCGTGCGTGGCGTTGTCATTCTGTCATGACGTTATGCGTGCCGATGTAGGGGTGCACACGTGTCGTGAAGTAGAGGCGGCGTCGTTAAGTAGTAAGTAGCGCGTAGCATGTACCGCGTCGTCGCAGTGGCGGGGTGCAAGAAAGAAAATCTGACCGTATGCATTACATACGGTGGGTCTCGAGCATACTCATGCGTCATTACATGGTTGGGTCGAGAACGGAAGCGAGATGCGTCGTCGTGTTCATGGGAGAGCGAAATCTTCGTGTTCATGGGAAACAGCGGAATGCGTCGTGTTCGCCGGGGAGGCAATGGAGCAGCGTGAGAACCCAGCGGCCGGAAGGCGATGGAAGCGAGCTGCGTCCGCTGTGAAGAAACAGACCTCCTACATTTGGGCAGGGTCCTGTTGATCGGAGGGTGTGGCGTACTGCATAAAAAGGGAGAAGCGGACCTCCTACGGTCGGCAAGGGTCTGTTGATGGGAGGTGTGGCGTACCGCTAAAGGAAGAAGCGGACCTCCTACGGTGGCGGGGCTCCTGTTGTTGATCGAGAGGGTGGCGTCCCATAAAAGCAGGCCAAAAAGCAGCGAAAGCGGACTTGTGTTGGAGCACTACGGTGAAATGGAGGGAGGTGTCCACAAAGCAGGACTCCGGGATCATTTCATCTCCACGTCGACCTCCTCCGGCCTCCACGGGCTGCATCGACCTCCTCCAGCCTCCACGAACTCTTGTTCATCCGGCCTCCACACGCTACTCCACCGTTCTTGTTCAACCACCCCTCCACCATCTACTGTTCATCCGACCCTCCACGTCTCTGTTCATCGACCCTCCACACAGGTCTGTTCAACCCACCCCTCCGGCCACCCCTCCGTCTCATTCATCAGCCCTCCACCACGGTCAGTTCATCGGGAAGCACCCTTGCTCCTGTTCATCCACCCCCCCAACGCTCCTGTTCATCAATCGATCGGCTTGATTAGCAGCGGTAGCACGAAATCATTGGATCGGGTTGATTAACAGCCATCGATCGATCGCTTTCGGGTTCACTAACAGTATTTCTTGCGTCTGTCGCTTCGGGTTGATTAAAGCTAGCGCCTCGCTCGGGTTCAGTTAGAATAACGCCTCACACACATACGCGTACACATCGAGAGAAGCGCGCGCCAGCTCTCCCAGTAGCCTTGCTCCCGAAATTTTCCACCCCTCGCTTCTACCACGGTTTTCCGTCATGGGCGGCCCAAAAGAATGTCATGGAGCTGCGTCTCCGGCCCGCCAGGGCGAAAGCCCATTTACATCATGATTTTTTGTCATAAAGTAAAGGCCCACCACATCTATGATGATGCGGGTTTTGTCACAATTATCGTCATAGAAGTGTCATATGTATGACAGAATATTTTTTCGTTGACCCAAAATGTCACGGATGTGCCTTTTTTGTAGTGATGGAACTATGATTCCCCACAAGTCGGGATGAGACTCGGACAAAAAAGGCCATAAAAAAGAGGCCTAAAAAATGAGATATAAAGAGGGAAGGGCAATTGAAAGATCGAGGATGTAGCCTAGAGGTGAATAAACTAACTTTAAAATACAGGTTTAGGCTTGAACAAATGCGGAATAAACCTGGCGGTTAATTTGTCAAGCACAAACCCTAAAACAACTAAACTCACCTATATACCAACAACTTATGCTAAGCAAGATAAGCAACTATGTGATAGCAAGATACTCGCCGTTCCTTTATGTAAGGTGTATTATTTTATTACGGTGACCAAGGCACATAATTATAGAGGTGTTAGGACAAAATTACCCATGCAAATTTGTTGGTTAGTGGCAAGTAAATCAGCGAATCAAAGAAAGTAAGGGATATGTGCAATCAAGAGAGAACGATTTCCTTCTTTTGATACAAGCAAGAGATCTGAAATCATTAGAGTTACTTTCCTCTTTCTGGGAGATAAAAAGGGAATTATGAGGATTTAGAAGAAATGCACCTTACATTGTGGATTTTTATCAAAAACAAATACACCTTATATAAAGGAATGGAGGGTATATGACAAAAACAATATGGCTATCACAAAGTAAAGTGCATAAGTAAAGGGCTCGGTAAGAGATATAGCAAGGCCGCGGAGACACGATGTATTCGAAGTTCACACCCTTGCGGATGCTAATCTCCGTTTGGAGGCGGTGTGGAGCACAATGCTCCCAAAGAAGCCACTAGGGCCACCGTAATCTCCTCACGCCTCGCACAATGCAGATGTGATTCCACTAAAGGGACCCTTGAGGTGATCACGAACCCGTACAAATGGTGACCCTTGGATCGCCGAACCCGTACTTTGGCAACCAGGGTCACTAGTACCCGTCAAATTGCTCAGGCGATCTCAACCCCTAATTGGAGACCAACGCTTGCATGGAACTTTACACCACAATGATTGAGCTCGAACAACACCAACCGTCTAGGCGCCAAGGCACCAAGAGGAACAAGCTCTAGGGTGTCCAAACACCCAAGTAACAAGCTCAAAGGGTACCAAGAACCCAAGGGTAATAAGCTTCTCAACTTGTAACTTCCATTATCCGTGGAGAACTCAACCGAATGCCAAATGCAATGGCAGAGGCGCCTGCAGTGCCAAGTCCTTTCTCTCAAATCCCATGAAGCAACTAATGCTAGGGAGGAAGATGAGAGGAAGAACAAGAGAACACCAAGAACTCCAAGATCTAGATCCAATGGGTTCCCCTCACATAGAGGAGGAAGTGATTGGTGGAAATGTGGATCTAGATCTCCTCTCTCTATTCCCTCAAAAACTAGCAGAATCCATGGAGGGATTGAGAGTTATAAGCTCGAAGAAGGTCGACAATGGGGAAGAACACGAGCTCAAGGATGAGGTTCACGGGAAGAAGACCCCCTTTTATAGGTGGGAGAAAATCAACCGTTATGCTCACACCCTTGCAGGAGGCGGTACTACCGCTCAAGGTGCCTACCGCTCCAAGGTGAGTACTACCGCTAGGTAAATGCTGAAAAACAACATCGAGGCAAAAGGCTGAGTAGGCGCGGAAGGTACTACGCTCATCCTCCGCAGTACTACTTTCGACCTCAACGTACTACCGCAAATGGTAGCGGTACTACGCTGCGGCGGTACTAAAAAAATACTTCCGTGCCTACCTCGGTGAAACAAACACGATTTTTGGTCGGAGGCGGTACTACGCTCGGGCAGCGCGGTAGTACAGATCAGGCGATACTACAGCTCGGGGCCTTGATAGTACCGCTGGGCAATAATAAAATTACATCCGCTCTAGTGCGCAATAGCGCTGTAGCCTTTACCAAAACAACCACAACTTTTGCAAGCGGGCTCCAAATTCATGAAACCAAGTTTGTTGGAAAGCTAACGACATGGGCTAACACAATCTTGATAGAAATATCAATAATAAGCAAATGAGAAAGGCCCATAAGAAAAAGGTGAGAACCCTTCCTCGGATAAGACCGGTAAAACCTCCAACACGAAAACATCATAGAAGAGCATGAGAACTCCATTTTCGATGAACTCAAGCTTGTCATCAAGATGACCATAAGCTCTAAGACTCACATAGAGACAAACAAGAACCAAGAAACATGATGCAAGGATGCAATGGTTTGAGCTCTCTACTAACGATACAATAAAGCTACCAACGAGAGCCCCCCTTGATAGGGCGACAAGCGATCCTATAACCCAGTCTCCCAACTACCACCCACGGAGGTAAAATAGTAAACCTATCAAGGAAAACCTTTGCCTTGCACATGGTCCCAGGCTAGATGATGACGATCTTGACTCCCTCAAGTTGGACCACCTTTCTTGATTGTGTTGGCTCGATGAAGACTAGATGATTGCTCCCCATTGTCCACTATTGCTGAGCCACTCTTGGCACATATTCACAAGTCCATTGACACCACAATGGATGGCAAGATTCAAGCTTGATCTCTTCGTGATGATCCACTTGAACTTGCACCCGACAATCTTGATGGCGATCACCACTTGATGTCATCCTTTCCATGGGTTGTATGATATCTTCCTCTTGGCAAGCCCATGGACACGTACCTAACCCCATAGAACTCTCACATAGACCATGGGTTAGTACACAAAGTGCAATGGACAATGCTTACCATAACATGGGATCACTTGTCCCTCTCGAATTTTATATTCGCTTTGTGAGTTGATCAACTTGATTCACTCTTGACTTAGTCTTGATCAACAGAATCTTTCCAACTCTCTTCATTTGGAAGATATCTTGAAGGTAAACATGAATGATCACACAATCTTCTTCTTCAAGACATGCTTGCAATAAGCTCAACACTCACATGACCAATCTTTGGATAATTCCTTATAGCACCTTGGTCAACTCATAAACTCCTTGAAACCACCACATGGACTTCAAAGAAAAGCCTATGGACAAAACCTTCAAATATAACTCAAAACAACCATTAGTCCATAGAGATTGTCATCAGTACAAAACCAAACATGGGGGCTACATGTTCTTTCAATCTCCCCATTTGGTAATTGATGACAATCACTTTCAAGAAGATTTATATAAGAATTATGCATCACCATGCAATGCAACAACCAATAGTGCATGCGAATGAGATGCAAATGCTAAAGAACAAAACCAAAGCAAGAGAGATAACTCTCTAAACTTCTCCACAAAACTCTCTAAACTTCTCCCCCATTGGCATCGATGCCAAAATGGTGAAAATCTAAGAATGCCAATATAAATTGAGGTCCTCAAGTAAATTGTGTATTTCTCAACAAGAGAGTGGAATGAAATACACATACCCAAAGGTAAATACTTGGAGAACACAAACTATATTGAGAGCACAAAAGATTGCTAAAGAATGATACCACAAAAGACATAACAAAGAGACACAAGCAATGAAGCGGTCAAAATATACCAATTGAAGCAAGCAATCAAGGATATCAACTGAACCAACTAGACCAAGGATCCTATGAGCCACAAGAATAAATGATATTATGATATGAGCGGAGGTGTTCTAAAGAAACTAGAGCTCCCATGATTTGTGCACAAATAAGAATATTTGTATTGGATACAAAGTGCACAAAATAGGATCATAGCTCCCCAAAATCAATGAAACTCACAACGATTGCAAGTGAGTATATAGGAAACAAAGCCTAGCACTTGCAACAAGCACATGGTTGAGCAACATGTAAAAGAGGCAACTTAGAATAGGCTCAACTAAAATGATGTGTGTGAGTCATGACAAAGCACTTGAAGACTAATATAAGGATGAGCATAAAGCATCAACATAGTCTTGGGTAAATGAGATACCTGACATGACATCCTCCCACACACACAGCAAAAGGTTCACAAGCACACTAAAATGTAAAAGAATAACAACACTTGTGACAACCCATGGTGGAGATAGAAGATGAAAGCCTCATCAAGACGAGGGATACTGTCGGTGCCAAAACCGGCGGATCTCGGGTAGGAGGTCCCGAACTGTGCGTCTAGGCGGATGGTAACAGGAGACAAGGGACACGATGTTTTTACCCAGGTTGGGCTCTCTCATGGAGGTAAAACCCTACTCCTGCTTGATTGATATTGATGATATGGGTAGTACAAGAGTGGATCTACCACGAGATCAAGGGGCTAAACCTAGAAGCTAGCCTATGGTATGATATTGTAATGGTTGTGTGTCCTATGGACTAAAACCCTCGGTTTATATAGACACCGTAGAGGGCTAGGGTTACAGAGTCGGTTACAATGGTAGGAGATCTACATATCTGTGTCGCTAAGCTTGCCTTCCATGAAGGAAAGTCCCATCAGGACACGGGGAAGTCTTCAATCTTGTATCTTCATAGTCTTGGAGTCCGGCCGATGATGATGGTCGGCTATCGAACACCCCTAGTCGAGGACTCCCTCGGTAGCCACGAACCGGGCTTCATGGCGATGAGTCGGTAGCGTATATTGTTCGGCATTGCAAGGCGGGTTCCTCCTCGAATAACTCATAGAAGATTGTGAACACGGGATAGTGTCAGCTACGCAAAATAAATTCCACATTCCGTAGAGAGAATAATATGTACACAAGTTCAATCTCTGGCGTATTTTGTGGCATGATGTCATACCACCACCAAGCCTTTACTTGAATCTTTTTTATACCACCTCGGTAGCGTTTAGTAGGCGGTTTCCTTGCACGTCTTGTCGAGCGGTCGTGTTCCCCTTATTCGAGTTCCCATCAATGGGACGTGGGTAACCCAACGCGCCCGTTGCCGCCCTCTATCGGGCGAGTCGAGAAGCAGTCCGAGGGCGGCTCTTGGTATTCTTCCTCTTTATAATGGGACCAAGGCTTGTTCTTTTCTTCAATCCTCCATGAATCTTCTCCTTGCCACGAGTTCCAACACCCGAGCCCAGTTAATCGGGAGGACCAACAATGTCGGCTCCGACCCTGGGGCGGTGGATGCCCTCCTCCGTCACGAAAGGGGCGTGCTAAAGCTGCGAGAGGCCAAGTACGACTTGAAATTCGCATAGGCTGCCGCTAAAGGGGTCATTCCCTACCCTCGAGCTTTGGCGGTATGTAGTGTTAAATCCCACCTCCGTCGGGTTTAGGCTTCCCAATGGATCCTTTTGGAGGAGGGCTCATGTTTTTACTATGGGTTGGAATTCCATGACTTGGCTCAGGTCCATCCTCACATCTCTTCATTCATTGTCGTCTGCGAAGCCTTCCTCGCGTTACCCCTCACTTGACTTGGGCAAGACCTTCGACATGGAGCGAAGATGATCGAGGCGTCAAGCAGTCTTGGCCAGGCGGTTATGGCCAGAAGAGCGCTCCATGGCCGAGGCTCTTTCGGGAGGAGCTCGGCTTGTGGCAGCGAGGTGGTTCTATAACCGCTCCCGGGCAGCGGCGAGAGCCGCCGCCCATCTTCCGCTCGGGCCCCTCACGGTAGTGATGTCATCAGGTCGATAAGGGCGCACTGGGGCCCGTCAAAGGGCGTGCCCCTATTGTAGGGCGGATTCGAGACCTCGAGCAAGGAAGATCGATCTGGTGGTGGTGATCACAGTCATCTGATTAGGCGCCTCCTGCCTTGCACCGTCCTCTCCGGTGTGGGAGTTTAATTCGGAGGACCACAGATTCTCCAACACTTCATGGGTCCGACACATTGAGATGTACAAACTGTTCTTGGATCCAAGGCGTGTCAGGAATTGACCGAGGGGCCGGCCTAAGCTGCTGTCGCTTGGATACACAAGTAAGTAGCTACGTGTCGGACATCTTGTTGTTTGCCTTTCTATGATTAAACTTTTTAACCAGCGCCCTCTAAACAGGAGTGGATAAGCGCAAGCAAAACGTCTGATGTCGGCCCCCCTCCGGAGACCGCGCGGATCCCATCTTTGGTCGGATCTTGGATTTAGCCTTGGAAGGAAGGCAAGGGGAAACAGAGGAACCGCCTCAACCAAGGAGGCTATTGGGGAAGGGATCGAAATCCCTCTTCAAGGAGAAAGACGCCTCGAAAACCGGAGGCCAAAGCCCCAAGCGGGGAAGAGATCTTCACGGAGGGTCCTGCGTGCAGAGGCTCCGGCCGCACAATCTCCCCTAAGAACTAGCCCTCTAGCGAGCCGTAAGTAGAAAAAAAGGAGTTTTGTAATAAGGGACATCCCTATTTGTGCCGAGGATAACAAGTTTTTACCTTGTAGTTCGGATCTCGTCCTTCTCGAGATGAGCTCGTCTTGGGGAACTCCGTCCGGAGATGATGGAGGCGAGCCTCCATCTGCCGCACCATCCAGACGGGCGGAGCACAGAAAGTGTCTATCCGGGGATTGAATGATTCGGCCTGGGTGAGGAATCTCCAGAATTCTGTGATCGATTGAAAAATTTCATAGCAATTCCGTCGATCGAGGAGTTCTGAGAGGTTTAGAATGCGTAGTTTAGTAAAATCTTATGAAACTGATAAGATCAAATCCAAAATGGATGGTTGATTCAAGATCTTGATCAATCAGCGGTTTTTATATGCTGCCGGGGCATCTTTAACATGTGCTCAATCTGGATGGTGCATTCTTGTGAAATATTGGTAGCAGACCTCAAGCCAAAGAACAGCTAGAAGGAGCGATCTGACTGCCTTGAAATGACGACCCGAAGAGCTAAACCGAAAGAGAGTTTTGCCCTGCTTTGCTTGAAGCGAGGGGAGGAGATGGCGAAATGGCGTGAAGTTGAAAGATGCCGACGCAATGAGGTTCTTGAAAGGAGCGCCTAGTGGAGCAAGAAGACACAGGGAAGGCGAAGCCAAGGATGCCCGTTCTGTCACGGGCTATAAAGGAGGAGCTCGTCGGGACGGAGACATTGTGGATGGCAAGCCCTTTACTGCTGCTGGCCGGTTCTGAATCAAAGTATGCTCAGCTTGGCCAGTGGGGTTCGGAGGATCCTTATATGGATTAGCGGTGAGTCTGGCGGATGCGTTGTGCACTTCAGTCGGAAGGATCACAAGGCGGAAGAGCTGTTTTGGTCTCAATTCCATAGTCAGGAGGCGTTCACTTTCTTGACCGATCGGTTTGCGAGTGGGCTGAGCTGAATAGATTATCCGGACTTGCCATGGCGGATATCGTGGCTCATGTCGCTGGATAGGCCCAAGCGAAAAGTTATTTAAGCTTATTGCAGCAATTCCTTAGGGCGGTGCATATCAAATGATAGCGGTCGGCTGCATAGAGGTGCCGGATGGCCCTACGCCGTGTGAAGACATCTTGAGCGGAGATGGATGCCACCATTGCGACCGGAGTTGGACGAGCGGTTACCCGCCGAGCACTATTTTGGGAAGTTCTACGTGGTGCTCGTGAAAATAGAGTCATGATGCTCAAAAAATGTCATGTTCAAATGAGCGTTATGATTTGTAAAATGATGTTTATAATATAAAGCGCTTTTTGTACTTGTGCGTTCAAGTATTGAAATATCTCTGTCACGACCATTTAATGTATACTTGTGTATAACTGAAAGATGGCGAGTCTTGACATTACCTTTTATAGTCTTGAGGTGTTTACAAATAATGCATTTTCACATAATCAATGTCTTGGTCTGTAAAGGAGGTGGTAGCGTAGCAAAGCGAGCAACGGGACTATAATGCTTTATCACTTTCACTTAGCCATAGGAGTTGAAGGTGGGGCTACGACATAGCCCCTAGGGGCACCGCGCTCTCCAATTGAGCGGCGTATGTGCTGACGGAAATGGTCCTTCGTCAAGGCGGAATTCGAACATTCCGATAGTCGATCAGTGGTTGGCATCTCGCTATATCATGACGATCGTTTTCGCTTTCTCTCTTGGGTGCTCGCCCGGCCCAGCAGAGCTGTCGCGATAGTTCTCCACAGTGCAGCGTTAGCCGATGATCTGAGCGTAAGGCAGCAAAACACGAGGCGGACAAACCAACATTTGACCAAAGACATGACTCGGGCTAATGCATATAAGGCCTAACTTCGAGGCCGAACACTCCCTAAGGGTATTCGGTCTTTATAATAGCAGCGAGAACAATGCCCTAAGCCCCTAGTGTCAGTGCGGCGAGAATTTACAGCGGCCCGATGCCAAACGCCAGACCTCCTTGTTGGTTATGGTGAAAAACCGTGGGAGGATAATCAACAAAAGATAGTAAGAAAGGTTTCGCAAGGACTTAATCGAAAAGAATCCTTGCGGCGGGTCCCTGCTGCGTCTGCGCTGTGTCTCCGTTGTGCCGTATCACGGGCGAATTGTACCGTTGTTCATCGTAAAAGAAGAACTTAGCTTGAAAAAATCATGCAAAAAATGTATTAAAATCAAAATATGAATGAATGAATAAGGCTGAGCTTATATTAGCTCATTATTATCGCATAGCCCCTTGTAAAGAGGTGTGCGGCTAGAACCCTAGCTTATTTATGCGGACTTCGTCTAGCCGTGCCGGGTCTTGAGCGACCTTTTAATGAGATGATGTCGCGTGGGCCGGGCATTTTAAGTGTAAGAGATCGTAGTGTGGTACTGCGTTAAAGCGGACAAAAGCTTCACGTCCCAAGCTTGATGGCTACTTTTGAATGGGGCGATGTGAAAGATTAGCTTTTAGCGTCGGAAGTTGTCGGGTGACCGAACACAACTTCTAGTAGTAGAAACCCGTGCACTTGGCGTAAGGGCTGGCGTCACTCCTTTGAAGGAAGTGCGGTATGTTGAATTTTAGTAAGGTCTATCCCCAACTTGCGGATTGTGTCCGGGTATAGCGAGTTTGTTTATCTTTAGTAGCCTCTCTTACTGGAAATGTCTCCTAGTGTTTCCACCGAGCCATAGTAGCTTACTACTGCTCCGAACGCAAGCTGCTTGACATGTGTCCTTCGTTCTGTATACATCGCCGAGAAAATGTCGCGATGAATCTGGAGTCTGTTAGCACTTCGGCCCGTTCACGAGTCTGCTAGCCCAGTGCTACAGCACAGATTCTCTCGCTAACCGACACGTTCGATCTGGGTCATGGATACTGTCCTGTAAGTGCATGCCACTTTGGGTTTATGACTAGCCATGTCGGCCGGGCTCTTTATCATATGGATGCTAGCGACACTATCATATCGTGTGCCAAAAGGCGCCGCGGTCCCCAGCGAAAATGGCGACACCGGTAGAATACACGTCGTGAGCGCAAAAGTGATATGAGTGTTCGAGGCTAGATCGATGTGACATTGAGTCGAGTCGACATGCTGCTCCCCTTCCGCTTACTTATAGCCTCATGCAATAAGCGAGGCGAGGCCCGAGGGGGGCATGGGATGCTTGTGCCCTCCCCACGCCCTGATTGTCGGCCTTGATGGCGAGTAGGAACCGCCGGAAGGCCTTGCTGATCGGTTCGAACCTGAAGATCCGCCACAGACGGTATGATCGTGGCCCGACCTGCGACAGGCGTCCGTCCACCTTGCGTGAGTGGCGAGCCTGCCCGGCGAAGAAAGTGCCATGACACCTGTGAAGCGGTGATTAGCCAGCCTTCATTTGTGGCCTTCGCTGGTTCCATGCCAATTTTGAGGAAGCCGCCGAGAAAACGCAGCATAGAAAGGCGGCTCCTAGTATCGGCTCCTCGGGATAGGAAGCTGGCAGGCTTCTCGATTTCCCTTCATCATGAAATAGCAACCGGGGGCTGCATCAGAGTAAATGACCATGGGTAGCCTAATCGGCTCCTTTGGCCCTCGAGAAAAAACAGCAGGCGTCGGACCTCGAAGTGCACGAGACATGGGACCGCCTTCCTACGGCGGCTATCACCCTAGGCGGTGGAAGGACGGACCATAAACAACCATTGGGGGATGCTACGATCGCGCCGACTCAAAGCCGGCCCGAAGACCCGACTCAAAGCCGGCCCATGAAGGACCGTCTCAAGCGGCCCATGAAGGGCCGACTCCAAAACAAGCGGCCAAAGCGCGCGTCCTAAAGACCATCGCCCATAGTGGTGGCCAGGGCGTGGCTACGGCAAACCACCTGCCACCCGAATCAGTATGCATAGCTCTGATCGCCGCCGTCTGGGCAGCCATCCCCGTCGGTGTACTTTGTTGCCATCACGAATCATAGCGCCATCCGACGGGTCACCGTCTGACCCATGACGGCCGGGCCTTTCCGTCGAAGAGACATCAAAGCTCGGCCTCCCATGCGACCCAAAGCGGGACCAACCTGTCATGGCTTGCTCCCCTCGAGGCGCACCATTAAGAAGATAAAGGCGCAATAAGGCTACGATGGGAGCACATGGCAGGCTTGTGGCCATGCTTACCTCGACAAAGCCCTCGTCATCAAAGGCGAGGCCATAATAACTCAACCCCGACAAGATCCCCCATGCGGTGGGGCGGCTGTCGACCAATGGGCCAACGGTGGCCAGGGCCCCGTCAGCCGGAGCCCCGAGAAGCCGGCGGAGAAGGCGGCGGTCGTGAACTGGCGGCTGAGCCCGCACCCAGCCGGATTACCATTGTGCCCCGGGTGGCCTATATAAACCCCACAGGACACCCATGCAAAGGTTGATCTCGAGTTTTAGACACCACCATAGGGAGAGAGGCGGCCTTGCCCTTCTTCCTCCACCTTGTGAACAGCTCAAAGAGCATTTTGTAGCTACTTGTTGATCTAGTGATCATCACGGAGACGCGAGCAGCGATAGGGGTGTTATCTCCACGGAGAGCCAGTGAGTGGGTCACAGCGTGCATGTCTTAGCCTCATCACCTTCCGAGCCGGGTGGCGTCTTGGCTCCCACAATGATAAGCCACCCATTGGCATATGTCGCACCAACACACACCTCCGCTTTGGCCCAGCCGCCTCGGCGAATCATGCCTCCGCCATCCATAGGAGATGTCGATGAACTCGGAGACTGCTGGCGTGTTGCCGCCGAGGAGGTACATACGCCGCCCCTCATCGCATTTATCCGCTCTTTCGCATACATTGCCCATAGCCGCACCGTCCTCAAAATCTCCCTCATTGTCAAACCAACTAAGGATCTCCTTCAACTTGGCTAACTTTGCACAGTGGCACTTGATGATCTTTGATTCATTGCTGCCTCCTCTCCATAGATGTAGATTAAGGTGGTGGGTGCTAGCTTTGGAAGATGGGGGACGGCGGTGGTCTTGCAATAGAGAAGAGGGAGAGAGGAGGTGGTTTTGGAATGGAGATGATGGAGAGGAGAGGAGGTGGTTTGCAATGGAGAGAAGATCGAGAAGAGGGAGGCCGGTGGTTTGGAATGGAGATGATGGAGAGAGAGAGGAGGTGGTTTTGGAATGGAGATGATGGAGAGGAGAGGAGGTGGTTTGCAATGGAGAGGATCGAGGAAGAGGGAGGCGAGGCAGTGGTTTTGGAATGGAGATGATGGAGAGAGAGGAGGTGGTTTGCAATGGAGAAGAGGAGAGGGGCTGTGGCATGATTTAGGATTGGGCGAGGAGGGCCCATTGTGTGGATCAAAATCAAAATCAATTTACCCTTCAATTAAAAGCGACCCCACATTAACTAGTCTCCCTTTATACTAGGTCATAATTGACCATGATTTTACTTTATAAAATATATGTTATACATAAAAATAAATTTGAAAGTACATTCGGATACAAACCAAAGCGATACAAGTTTTGGTGACATGCATTCACATTTTACTGTCACATCTGATGCATTAGTCAAACTTTGACCCAAAATCATAAAAACAACAAAAAAATACATCAAGACCAGCGCGCTCTTAGCTCTTCTCCTCTTAAACCACCGCTCCTCTCATGTTCCAATCTAAATCCAGGCTCTCTCTTCCAATTCAAAACCACCGCCCTCCTCTCCTATTCGGTCCAAAACCGTCGCTCCTCTCCCATTCTAATCAAAAACCAGCCTTTGCTCCTCTCCTCTTCCATTCAAAACCACATGGCAGTGAAGTGCTGTGGATAAGTATGTCGATGGAGAGTACAACGATACGTGAGGATCGCGATGGCGACCACTGTGAAGCTAGCTAGGATGTTGGAGATATAGTCTTGGTTTGACAACGGATAGTGGCGACATCCATGGCCAAATATCTGCCAGGCGAAAAGCGGCGTACTCCGGAGGAAATCGCGAATACCGAGCTGCTCCCTGCAGGCCATGGAGCAAGCAGATTCACCAAATCCGTCGTGAGGCGATTGGTGGGAATGTCGATCGGATGGAGCATCCACGGAGATTGAAGGATCGAGCATCTGGTGCCATTTGTGAGGTGTCTGCGGAGCCGGTGGAGTCTTCGTCGACCCGAACCCAAGCGCAAGAGGAGAAAAAGTAGTTGGCACAGCCTAACTTCCCGCCATCGTCTCCTTCTTTTTCATCGTCTCGCAGGCGGCTCTGTCGCCGAGGAATAGGAGGGCTGCCCCCCCAGCCAATAGTCAGGCGGGTTGTGAATTGTCGGGGAGCTTACGGTTGTCGATATTTGCAGGTTGTGAATTGTGTTTTGTGTTGTGTATTTTGAGTACTTTTGGATATGAAGATATGTTGAATTTTAGATTTGCAATATTGAGCATATGAAAATTTTATGAATTCTAGAGATCTATTTTTAGCACTTGAAAAATGTAGTTTCATAGGAGTATAAAAGTGCAGACGAGAAAAGCGCAAGTTTAGTTTGGATAACTGCAAGTTCATTCAGGATAAAACTTCAACTTTCGAGGCGAGCATTTATATTAACGGCCTATTCAAGCAGGGTTAACATCATGTTGGAAGTTTTATTCATGGTCGAAAATGGAACTACCGATTAACATCATGATCAACATTCAAGCATAGCACATCTTCATATGATGCCTGATCAAAATGCCCACACAATGTCGAGTGTGCGAAAACGGAGAGAAAAGCGAGGGGCGAATTTTGGCAAGTGTTGACATGGTTTTGGGCTGCCCGTCTAGGCTTTCATTTTAACATTTAGCCCACGACCTCGGATGGGATGGCCTGTTTGTATTTTCTTAGAGCCGTCATGTATCGATGACCTATGGACCCTCCATCAGGGTTTTATTTTGGCAGCCAATTTATGTATTTTTTTGAAGAAAGCACAGTGCATTCTATTTTCTATATAAGAATAGGGCGCGGTACAACCTATGTTTCCTTCTAACTATATTATATATATATTTAAATTATTTTATATGTTATTATATATTATTTTTATTGTCATCATATATTTATGAGATACTTACATATGTAAGAAAACAATATCCCACATCTTATTAACTTATGAAAATAATTTCTTAACAAATAAAATCCTGGATTGTTTGTACGAAAATCCTAGTGATTGTGTACAAAAGCTTGTGTAAGATTTAAGGATGAATGTAATAATATCACTTATTATTTAAATATATTTATAACAAAATGCTCGATCCTTTTTATTTTTTGATAACATTCTATTAACCCAACATTATAATTAGAATCAGCCAGCAAAATTGTGTATCTAGATAAAGTGCAAATGGCCTATAATTTTTAGGAAATAAAATAAATGGGCATATGGCCTTCATTAATTATTCACTTCCAGCCAGTAATAAACGTAATTCAAAAAGCAAGATCAAATTATTTATAAATTCTCACTTTAAAAAAATTGTAAGTCTGAAAAAATGGGTTGAATCGTGCCACATTTTGGAGGCTGAAATGTGGGCCAATAGGTGGCCAACAAAGTCGTTGTCATTTAGTCAACAAATGATTACGACATATGTTAGCGTTGGGTTTACATCAACGACAAGCATCCATCTTCAATCTCTCGTCTTCTTCCTCCGGTATGGAGACCACCTCCGCCCTCCTGCTCATAGCAGCTCACTTAACAGCTGAGCGCTTCTCCACGTTGGCGTCCCTCCACCCCCTCCACTCCTGTTCTTCTCCACATTGCCAAAACACTAGAACAGTTAACCCCTCACACCTCTCCATCATGACTCTCATCTTTCCATCTCCATTCGTTCTTTGAGGCCTACATTCCACCCTTGGATGCACTCGGTGCTTGGCGTGGTGATGAGCGACACCATCAGTAGGCTGTGCGTGGAGAAGTGACAATGGAATCCACTGACCGCTTTATAAAAATGCCTCCTTAATACGTACAAAATAATGATTCCTCCTACCTCCCGGGACCCCGAGGAGAACCCTCATATTTAAAAAAAGCTTGACTTGGACCCACATATCTTGCGCAAAAGTGCCTCCTTGTGCAGCACAAAAAATGAATACTCCCCTGCCGGCTAGAACCCGGCACTCAGGGAGGACTTGTGGGCCTACCAAGTTGGCCGGGGTTGAGGCTTTGTCAACAAGTCATATGATGATTCTAGCTCATTGCCGTCGATGTTCATCCAGGTTGTGGTGCTTCTTCAACCTCTGGTCTTCTTGCTCCAACCGCCCAAACGGCCTCTGGTGCTGCCTCCGATTGGCCGGGCTGTGATGCCTTTCCTCACTACTACTCCACCTTCATGGGCATCCTCCTTGCCACCTGGTGGCCCTCATGAACCAGCCATTACTCCTCTTGCATGGGCATCAACTGCTGCGTCTTCCAGCTCAGTCGTCCCTTCCTGAACCGCCGTTGTCCACCGCATGGTGCTCTCGGCCGCGGCATGGTCCTTTGATCAAGCGACTTCCATCGGACGTGGGTATGCGTGGAAGGATGACAGTGGGTCCTGACGCGACAAGGAAGTGCCTCCTTATTACGCGGAAAATGATTCCCCACCTAGCTGCGGGGACCCACAGACAGGCCACCATATTTGCGAAAAAAGTTTCCCCACATTGCTGGGACCCACACTACATCTTATGCGGAAATGCGCCCGGCAGCAGTTAGCCCCACATTGCTGGGACCCACCGGCTACATCTTATTGCGGAAGGAAGTGCGTCCAGGCAAGCGATTATTTGGTGGTGGGACCCACCAGCCATCTTCGCATGCAAAGGAAGTGCGTCAAAAAAAGCGATTCGCCCCTCATTGTTGGGACCCACCAGCTACATTTCGCGCGCAGGCGCTGTTCGGGACCCACAGGTCAAGGCGTGCGTGGCGTTGTCATTCTGTCATGACGTTATGCGTGCCGATGTAGGGGTGCACACGTGTCGTGAAGTAGAGGCGGCGTCGTTAAGTAGTAAGTAGCGCGTAGCATGTACCGCGTCGTCGCAGTGGCGGGGTGCAAGAAAGAAAATCTGACCGTATGCATTACATACGGTGGGTCTCGAGCATACTCATGCGTCATTACATGGTTGGGTCGAGAACGGAAGCGAGATGCGTCGTCGTGTTCATGGGAGAGCGAAATCTTCGTGTTCATGGGAAACAGCGGAATGCGTCGTGTTCGCCGGGGAGGCAATGGAGCAGCGTGAGAACCCAGCGGCCGGAAGGCGATGGAAGCGAGCTGCGTCCGCTGTGAAGAAACAGACCTCCTACATTTGGGCAGGGTCCTGTTGATCGGAGGGTGTGGCGTACTGCATAAAAAGGGAGAAGCGGACCTCCTACGGTCGGCAAGGGTCTGTTGATGGGAGGTGTGGCGTACCGCTAAAGGAAGAAGCGGACCTCCTACGGTGGCGGGGCTCCTGTTGTTGATCGAGAGGGTGGCGTCCCATAAAAGCAGGCCAAAAAGCAGCGAAAGCGGACTTGTGTTGGAGCACTACGGTGAAATGGAGGGAGGTGTCCACAAAGCAGGACTCCGGGATCATTTCATCTCCACGTCGACCTCCTCCGGCCTCCACGGGCTGCATCGACCTCCTCCAGCCTCCACGAACTCTTGTTCATCCGGCCTCCACACGCTACTCCACCGTTCTTGTTCAACCACCCCTCCACCATCTACTGTTCATCCGACCCTCCACGTCTCTGTTCATCGACCCTCCACACAGGTCTGTTCAACCCACCCCTCCGGCCACCCCTCCGTCTCATTCATCAGCCCTCCACCACGGTCAGTTCATCGGGAAGCACCCTTGCTCCTGTTCATCCACCCCCCCAACGCTCCTGTTCATCAATCGATCGGCTTGATTAGCAGCGGTAGCACGAAATCATTGGATCGGGTTGATTAACAGCCATCGATCGATCGCTTTCGGGTTCACTAACAGTATTTCTTGCGTCTGTCGCTTCGGGTTGATTAAAGCTAGCGCCTCGCTCGGGTTCAGTTAGAATAACGCCTCACACACATACGCGTACACATCGAGAGAAGCGCGCGCCAGCTCTCCCAGTAGCCTTGCTCCCGAAATTTTCCACCCCTCGCTTCTACCACGGTTTTCCGTCATGGGCGGCCCAAAAGAATGTCATGGAGCTGCGTCTCCGGCCCGCCAGGGCGAAAGCCCATTTACATCATGATTTTTTGTCATAAAGTAAAGGCCCACCACATCTATGATGATGCGGGTTTTGTCACAATTATCGTCATAGAAGTGTCATATGTATGACAGAATATTTTTTCGTTGACCCAAAATGTCACGGATGTGCCTTTTTTGTAGTGATGGAACTATGATTCCCCACAAGTCGGGATGAGACTCGGACAAAAAAGGCCATAAAAAAGAGGCCTAAAAAATGAGATATAAAGAGGGAAGGGCAATTGAAAGATCGAGGATGTAGCCTAGAGGTGAATAAACTAACTTTAAAATACAGGTTTAGGCTTGAACAAATGCGGAATAAACCTGGCGGTTAATTTGTCAAGCACAAACCCTAAAACAACTAAACTCACCTATATACCAACAACTTATGCTAAGCAAGATAAGCAACTATGTGATAGCAAGATACTCGCCGTTCCTTTATGTAAGGTGTATTATTTTATTACGGTGACCAAGGCACATAATTATAGAGGTGTTAGGACAAAATTACCCATGCAAATTTGTTGGTTAGTGGCAAGTAAATCAGCGAATCAAAGAAAGTAAGGGATATGTGCAATCAAGAGAGAACGATTTCCTTCTTTTGATACAAGCAAGAGATCTGAAATCATTAGAGTTACTTTCCTCTTTCTGGGAGATAAAAAGGGAATTATGAGGATTTAGAAGAAATGCACCTTACATTGTGGATTTTTATCAAAAACAAATACACCTTATATAAAGGAATGGAGGGTATATGACAAAAACAATATGGCTATCACAAAGTAAAGTGCATAAGTAAAGGGCTCGGTAAGAGATATAGCAAGGCCGCGGAGACACGATGTATTCGAAGTTCACACCCTTGCGGATGCTAATCTCCGTTTGGAGGCGGTGTGGAGCACAATGCTCCCAAAGAAGCCACTAGGGCCACCGTAATCTCCTCACGCCTCGCACAATGCAGATGTGATTCCACTAAAGGGACCCTTGAGGTGATCACGAACCCGTACAAATGGTGACCCTTGGATCGCCGAACCCGTACTTTGGCAACCAGGGTCACTAGTACCCGTCAAATTGCTCAGGCGATCTCAACCCCTAATTGGAGACCAACGCTTGCATGGAACTTTACACCACAATGATTGAGCTCGAACAACACCAACCGTCTAGGCGCCAAGGCACCAAGAGGAACAAGCTCTAGGGTGTCCAAACACCCAAGTAACAAGCTCAAAGGGTACCAAGAACCCAAGGGTAATAAGCTTCTCAACTTGTAACTTCCATTATCCGTGGAGAACTCAACCGAATGCCAAATGCAATGGCAGAGGCGCCTGCAGTGCCAAGTCCTTTCTCTCAAATCCCATGAAGCAACTAATGCTAGGGAGGAAGATGAGAGGAAGAACAAGAGAACACCAAGAACTCCAAGATCTAGATCCAATGGGTTCCCCTCACATAGAGGAGGAAGTGATTGGTGGAAATGTGGATCTAGATCTCCTCTCTCTATTCCCTCAAAAACTAGCAGAATCCATGGAGGGATTGAGAGTTATAAGCTCGAAGAAGGTCGACAATGGGGAAGAACACGAGCTCAAGGATGAGGTTCACGGGAAGAAGACCCCCTTTTATAGGTGGGAGAAAATCAACCGTTATGCTCACACCCTTGCAGGAGGCGGTACTACCGCTCAAGGTGCCTACCGCTCCAAGGTGAGTACTACCGCTAGGTAAATGCTGAAAAACAACATCGAGGCAAAAGGCTGAGTAGGCGCGGAAGGTACTACGCTCATCCTCCGCAGTACTACTTTCGACCTCAACGTACTACCGCAAATGGTAGCGGTACTACGCTGCGGCGGTACTAAAAAAATACTTCCGTGCCTACCTCGGTGAAACAAACACGATTTTTGGTCGGAGGCGGTACTACGCTCGGGCAGCGCGGTAGTACAGATCAGGCGATACTACAGCTCGGGGCCTTGATAGTACCGCTGGGCAATAATAAAATTACATCCGCTCTAGTGCGCAATAGCGCTGTAGCCTTTACCAAAACAACCACAACTTTTGCAAGCGGGCTCCAAATTCATGAAACCAAGTTTGTTGGAAAGCTAACGACATGGGCTAACACAATCTTGATAGAAATATCAATAATAAGCAAATGAGAAAGGCCCATAAGAAAAAGGTGAGAACCCTTCCTCGGATAAGACCGGTAAAACCTCCAACACGAAAACATCATAGAAGAGCATGAGAACTCCATTTTCGATGAACTCAAGCTTGTCATCAAGATGACCATAAGCTCTAAGACTCACATAGAGACAAACAAGAACCAAGAAACATGATGCAAGGATGCAATGGTTTGAGCTCTCTACTAACGATACAATAAAGCTACCAACGAGAGCCCCCCTTGATAGGGCGACAAGCGATCCTATAACCCAGTCTCCCAACTACCACCCACGGAGGTAAAATAGTAAACCTATCAAGGAAAACCTTTGCCTTGCACATGGTCCCAGGCTAGATGATGACGATCTTGACTCCCTCAAGTTGGACCACCTTTCTTGATTGTGTTGGCTCGATGAAGACTAGATGATTGCTCCCCATTGTCCACTATTGCTGAGCCACTCTTGGCACATATTCACAAGTCCATTGACACCACAATGGATGGCAAGATTCAAGCTTGATCTCTTCGTGATGATCCACTTGAACTTGCACCCGACAATCTTGATGGCGATCACCACTTGATGTCATCCTTTCCATGGGTTGTATGATATCTTCCTCTTGGCAAGCCCATGGACACGTACCTAACCCCATAGAACTCTCACATAGACCATGGGTTAGTACACAAAGTGCAATGGACAATGCTTACCATAACATGGGATCACTTGTCCCTCTCGAATTTTATATTCGCTTTGTGAGTTGATCAACTTGATTCACTCTTGACTTAGTCTTGATCAACAGAATCTTTCCAACTCTCTTCATTTGGAAGATATCTTGAAGGTAAACATGAATGATCACACAATCTTCTTCTTCAAGACATGCTTGCAATAAGCTCAACACTCACATGACCAATCTTTGGATAATTCCTTATAGCACCTTGGTCAACTCATAAACTCCTTGAAACCACCACATGGACTTCAAAGAAAAGCCTATGGACAAAACCTTCAAATATAACTCAAAACAACCATTAGTCCATAGAGATTGTCATCAGTACAAAACCAAACATGGGGGCTACATGTTCTTTCAATCTCCCCATTTGGTAATTGATGACAATCACTTTCAAGAAGATTTATATAAGAATTATGCATCACCATGCAATGCAACAACCAATAGTGCATGCGAATGAGATGCAAATGCTAAAGAACAAAACCAAAGCAAGAGAGATAACTCTCTAAACTTCTCCACAAAACTCTCTAAACTTCTCCCCCATTGGCATCGATGCCAAAATGGTGAAAATCTAAGAATGCCAATATAAATTGAGGTCCTCAAGTAAATTGTGTATTTCTCAACAAGAGAGTGGAATGAAATACACATACCCAAAGGTAAATACTTGGAGAACACAAACTATATTGAGAGCACAAAAGATTGCTAAAGAATGATACCACAAAAGACATAACAAAGAGACACAAGCAATGAAGCGGTCAAAATATACCAATTGAAGCAAGCAATCAAGGATATCAACTGAACCAACTAGACCAAGGATCCTATGAGCCACAAGAATAAATGATATTATGATATGAGCGGAGGTGTTCTAAAGAAACTAGAGCTCCCATGATTTGTGCACAAATAAGAATATTTGTATTGGATACAAAGTGCACAAAATAGGATCATAGCTCCCCAAAATCAATGAAACTCACAACGATTGCAAGTGAGTATATAGGAAACAAAGCCTAGCACTTGCAACAAGCACATGGTTGAGCAACATGTAAAAGAGGCAACTTAGAATAGGCTCAACTAAAATGATGTGTGTGAGTCATGACAAAGCACTTGAAGACTAATATAAGGATGAGCATAAAGCATCAACATAGTCTTGGGTAAATGAGATACCTGACATGACATCCTCCCACACACACAGCAAAAGGTTCACAAGCACACTAAAATGTAAAAGAATAACCAACACTTGTGACAACCCATGGTGGAGATAGAAGATGAAAGCCTCATCAAGACGAGGGATACTGTCGGTGCCAAAACCGGCGGATCTCGGGTAGGAGGTCCCGAACTGTGCGTCTAGGCGGATGGTAACAGGAGACAAGGGACACGATGTTTTTACCCAGGTTCGGGCTCTCTCCATGGAGGTAAAACCCTACTCCTGCTTGATTGATATTGATGATATGGGTAGTACAAGAGTGGATCTACCACGAGATCAAGGGGGCTAAACCCTAGAAGCTAGCCTATGGTATGACTGTTGTAATGGTTGTGTGTCCTATGGACTAAAACCCTCCGGTTTATATAGACACCGTAGAGGGCTAGGGTTACACAGAGTCGGTTACAATGGTAGGAGATCTACATATCTGTGTCGCTAAGCTTGCCTTCCATGAAGGAAAGTCCCATCAGGACACGGGGAAGTCTTCAATCTTGTATCTTCATAGTCTTGGAGTCCGGCCGATGATGATGGTCGGCTATCGAACACCCCTAGTCGAGGACTCCCTCGGTAGCCACGAACCGGGCTTCATGGCGATGAGTCGGTAGCGTATATTGTTCGGCATTGCAAGGCGGGTTCCTCCTCGAATAACTCATAGAAGATTGTGAACACGGGATAGTGTCAGCTACGCAAAATAAATTCCACATTCCGTAGAGAGAATAATATGTACACAAGTTCAATCTCTGGCGTATTTTGTGGCATGATGTCATACCACCACCAAGCCTTTACTTGAATCTTTTTTATACCACCTCGGTAGCGTTTAGTAGGCGGTTTCCTTGCACGTCTTGTCGAGCGGTCGTGTTCCCCTTATTCGAGTTCCCATCAATGGGACGTGGGTAACCCAACGCGCCCGTTGCCGCCCTCTATCGGGCGAGTCGAGAAGCAGTCCGAGGGCGGCTCTTGGTATTCTTCCTCTTTATAATGGGACCAAGGCTTGTTCTTTTCTTCAATCCTCCATGAATCTTCTCCTTGCCACGAGTTCCAACACCCGAGCCCAGTTAATCGGGAGGACCAACAATGTCGGCTCCGACCCTGGGGCGGTGGATGCCCTCCTCCGTCACGAAAGGGGCGTGCTAAAGCTGCGAGAGGCCAAGTACGACTTGAAATTCGCATAGGCTGCCGCTAAAGGGGTCATTCCCTACCCTCGAGCTTTGGCGGTATGTAGTGTTAAATCCCACCTCCGTCGGGTTTAGGCTTCCCAATGGATCCTTTTGGAGGAGGGCTCATGTTTTTACTATGGGTTGGAATTCCATGACTTGGCTCAGGTCCATCCTCACATCTCTTCATTCATTGTCGTCTGCGAAGCCTTCCTCGCGTTACCCCTCACTTGACTTGGGCAAGACCTTCGACATGGAGCGAAGATGATCGAGGCGTCAAGCAGTCTTGGCCAGGCGGTTATGGCCAGAAGAGCGCTCCATGGCCGAGGCTCTTTCGGGAGGAGCTCGGCTTGTGGCAGCGAGGTGGTTCTATAACCGCTCCCGGGCAGCGGCGAGAGCCGCCGCCCATCTTCCGCTCGGGCCCCTCACGGTAGTGATGTCATCAGGTCGATAAGGGCGCACTGGGGCCCGTCAAAGGGCGTGCCCCTATTGTAGGGCGGATTCGAGACCTCGAGCAAGGAAGATCGATCTGGTGGTGGTGATCACAGTCATCTGATTAGGCGCCTCCTGCCTTGCACCGTCCTCTCCGGTGTGGGAGTTTAATTCGGAGGACCACAGATTCTCCAACACTTCATGGGTCCGACACATTGAGATGTACAAACTGTTCTTGGATCCAAGGCGTGTCAGGAATTGACCGAGGGGCCGGCCTAAGCTGCTGTCGCTTGGATACACAAGTAAGTAGCTACGTGTCGGACATCTTGTTGTTTGCCTTTCTATGATTAAACTTTTTAACCAGCGCCCTCTAAACAGGAGTGGATAAGCGCAAGCAAAACGTCTGATGTCGGCCCCCCTCCGGAGACCGCGCGGATCCCATCTTTGGTCGGATCTTGGATTTAGCCTTGGAAGGAAGGCAAGGGGAAACAGAGGAACCGCCTCAACCAAGGAGGCTATTGGGGAAGGGATCGAAATCCCTCTTCAAGGAGAAAGACGCCTCGAAAACCGGAGGCCAAAGCCCCAAGCGGGGAAGAGATCTTCACGGAGGGTCCTGCGTGCAGAGGCTCCGGCCGCACAATCTCCCCTAAGAACTAGCCCTCTAGCGAGCCGTAAGTAGAAAAAAAGGAGTTTTGTAATAAGGGACATCCCTATTTGTGCCGAGGATAACAAGTTTTTACCTTGTAGTTCGGATCTCGTCCTTCTCGAGATGAGCTCGTCTTGGGGAACTCCGTCCGGAGATGATGGAGGCGAGCCTCCATCTGCCGCACCATCCAGACGGGCGGAGCACAGAAAGTGTCTATCCGGGGATTGAATGATTCGGCCTGGGTGAGGAATCTCCAGAATTCTGTGATCGATTGAAAAATTTCATAGCAATTCCGTCGATCGAGGAGTTCTGAGAGGTTTAGAATGCGTAGTTTAGTAAAATCTTATGAAACTGATAAGATCAAATCCAAAATGGATGGTTGATTCAAGATCTTGATCAATCAGCGGTTTTTATATGCTGCCGGGGCATCTTTAACATGTGCTCAATCTGGATGGTGCATTCTTGTGAAATATTGGTAGCAGACCTCAAGCCAAAGAACAGCTAGAAGGAGCGATCTGACTGCCTTGAAATGACGACCCGAAGAGCTAAACCGAAAGAGAGTTTTGCCCTGCTTTGCTTGAAGCGAGGGGAGGAGATGGCGAAATGGCGTGAAGTTGAAAGATGCCGACGCAATGAGGTTCTTGAAAGGAGCGCCTAGTGGAGCAAGAAGACACAGGGAAGGCGAAGCCAAGGATGCCCGTTCTGTCACGGGCTATAAAGGAGGAGCTCGTCGGGACGGAGACATTGTGGATGGCAAGCCCTTTACTGCTGCTGGCCGGTTCTGAATCAAAGTATGCTCAGCTTGGCCAGTGGGGTTCGGAGGATCCTTATATGGATTAGCGGTGAGTCTGGCGGATGCGTTGTGCACTTCAGTCGGAAGGATCACAAGGCGGAAGAGCTGTTTTGGTCTCAATTCCATAGTCAGGAGGCGTTCACTTTCTTGACCGATCGGTTTGCGAGTGGGCTGAGCTGAATAGATTATCCGGACTTGCCATGGCGGATATCGTGGCTCATGTCGCTGGATAGGCCCAAGCGAAAAGTTATTTAAGCTTATTGCAGCAATTCCTTAGGGCGGTGCATATCAAATGATAGCGGTCGGCTGCATAGAGGTGCCGGATGGCCCTACGCCGTGTGAAGACATCTTGAGCGGAGATGGATGCCACCATTGCGACCGGAGTTGGACGAGCGGTTACCCGCCGAGCACTATTTTGGGAAGTTCTACGTGGTGCTCGTGAAAATAGAGTCATGATGCTCAAAAAATGTCATGTTCAAATGAGCGTTATGATTTGTAAAATGATGTTTATAATATAAAGCGCTTTTTGTACTTGTGCGTTCAAGTATTGAAATATCTCTGTCACGACCATTTAATGTATACTTGTGTATAACTGAAAGATGGCGAGTCTTGACATTACCTTTTATAGTCTTGAGGTGTTTACAAATAATGCATTTTCACATAATCAATGTCTTGGTCTGTAAAGGAGGTGGTAGCGTAGCAAAGCGAGCAACGGGACTATAATGCTTTATCACTTTCACTTAGCCATAGGAGTTGAAGGTGGGGCTACGACATAGCCCCTAGGGGCACCGCGCTCTCCAATTGAGCGGCGTATGTGCTGACGGAAATGGTCCTTCGTCAAGGCGGAATTCGAACATTCCGATAGTCGATCAGTGGTTGGCATCTCGCTATATCATGACGATCGTTTTCGCTTTCTCTCTTGGGTGCTCGCCCGGCCCAGCAGAGCTGTCGCGATAGTTCTCCACAGTGCAGCGTTAGCCGATGATCTGAGCGTAAGGCAGCAAAACACGAGGCGGACAAACCAACATTTGACCAAAGACATGACTCGGGCTAATGCATATAAGGCCTAACTTCGAGGCCGAACACTCCCTAAGGGTATTCGGTCTTTATAATAGCAGCGAGAACAATGCCCTAAGCCCCTAGTGTCAGTGCGGCGAGAATTTACAGCGGCCCGATGCCAAACGCCAGACCTCCTTGTTGGTTATGGTGAAAAACCGTGGGAGGATAATCAACAAAAGATAGTAAGAAAGGTTTCGCAAGGACTTAATCGAAAAGAATCCTTGCGGCGGGTCCCTGCTGCGTCTGCGCTGTGTCTCCGTTGTGCCGTATCACGGGCGAATTGTACCGTTGTTCATCGTAAAAGAAGAACTTAGCTTGAAAAAATCATGCAAAAAATGTATTAAAATCAAAATATGAATGAATGAATAAGGCTGAGCTTATATTAGCTCATTATTATCGCATAGCCCCTTGTAAAGAGGTGTGCGGCTAGAACCCTAGCTTATTTATGCGGACTTCGTCTAGCCGTGCCGGGTCTTGAGCGACCTTTTAATGAGATGATGTCGCGTGGGCCGGGCATTTTAAGTGTAAGAGATCGTAGTGTGGTACTGCGTTAAAGCGGACAAAAGCTTCACGTCCCAAGCTTGATGGCTACTTTTGAATGGGGCGATGTGAAAGATTAGCTTTTAGCGTCGGAAGTTGTCGGGTGACCGAACACAACTTCTAGTAGTAGAAACCCGTGCACTTGGCGTAAGGGCTGGCGTCACTCCTTTGAAGGAAGTGCGGTATGTTGAATTTTAGTAAGGTCTATCCCCAACTTGCGGATTGTGTCCGGGTATACCTTACGTACTCTTCGTGAGGCAGGTTCCACCGATTGACATGCACTTGTGCATAAGGTGGCTAGCGGTGCGAGTCTCTCCACTTTAGTCGGAATGGATTCGATGAAAAGGGTCCTTATGAAGGGTAAATAGCAATTGGCATATCACGTTGTGGTTTTGCGTAGGTAAGACGTTCTTGCTAGAAACCCATAGCAGCCACGTAAAACATGCAACAACAATTGAGGGCGTCTAACTTGTTTTTGCGGGGTATGCTATGTGATGTGATATGGCCAGAAGAATGTGATGAATGATATGTGATGTATGAGATTGATCATGTTCTTGTAATAGGAATCACGACTTGCATGTCGATGAGTATGACAACGGCGGAACCATAGGAGTTGTCTTTATTTATTGTATGACCTGCGTGTCATTGAACAACGCCATGTAATTACTTTACTTTATTGCTAACGGTAGCCATAGTAGTAGAAGTAATAAGTTGGCAAGACAACTTCATGGAACACGATGATGGAGATCATGATGATGGAGATCATGGTGTCATGCGGTGACGATGATGATCATGGAGCCCGAAGATGGAGATCAAAAGAGCAAAATGATATTGGCCATATCATGTCACTATTTGATTGCATGTGATGTTTATCATGTTTATGCATCTTGTTTACTTAGAACACGGTAGTAAATAAGATGATCCCTAACAATTTCAAAAGTGTTCTCCCCTAAGCGTGCACCGTTGCTAAAGTTAAATGCGTTTGAGCACCACGTGATGATCGGGTGTGATAGATCCTTACGTTCACATACGCGGTGTAAGACAGTTTACACATACAAAACACTTAGGGTTAACTTGGCGAGCCTAGCATGTCAGACATGGCCTCGGAACACGAGAGACCGAAAGGTCGAGCATGAGTCGTATGGAGATCGATCAACATGAAGATGTTCACCGATGATGACTAGTCCGTCTCACGTGATGATCGGACACGGCCTGAATTGACTTGGATCATGTAATCACTTAGATGACTAGAGGATGTCTATCGAGTGGGAGTTCATAAGATGAACTTAATTATCTGAACATAGTCAAAGATCTTTGCAAATTATGTAAATAGCTCGCTTTAGTTCCTTGTTTAGATATGTTCCTAGAAAATATAGTTGAAAGTTGACAATAGCGATTATGCGGACGATGAAAGCTTATGTCCTAATGCACGCTTCGGTGTCTTGAACCCCAAGCGTCGTTTGTGGATGTTGCGAACATCGGACATACCGTTTTGATAACTACGTGATAGTTGGTTAAGCGGTTTAGAGTTGAGGCACCAAAGGCGTTTTGAAGCGTCGTGGAACATATGAGATGTTTTGAGGGCTGAAATTGGGATTTCAAGCTCGTGCCCGTCAAGAGGTATAAGACCTCCGACAATTTTCTTAGCCTGCAAACTAAGGGAGAAAAGCTCAATCGTTGAGCTTGTGCTCGAGATGTACGAGTCAACAATCACTTGAATCAGTGGGAGTTGATCTTCCGGAGATAGTGTTTCTCGGTCATTACCAAAATTTGCTAGAGCCGTGATGAACTATAACATATCAGGGATGAATGTGATGATCCTTGAGGTATTAGCGATGTTTGACACAGCGTAAAGAGAAATCAAGAAGGAGCATCAATTGTTGATGTTGGTGAAACCACTAGTTTCAAGAGGGCAAGGCAAGAAGGGATACTTCATGAAGCGACAAATCATTCGCTGCTCTGGTGAAGAAACCCAAGGTTGAACCCAGAGCAGAGACTAAGTTAGCCGTAATAAGGGAACAACCCTTTGGGCGAATTACCCTAGATACTTGGTAGATGAGAAGGTGGCAAGGTCGATAGAAGTATATTGGATATACATTATGTTAATGTGTACTTTACTAGTACTCCTAGTAGCACCGGAGTATTAGATACGGTTCGGTTGCTAAGTGTTAGTAACTTCGAAATAAAAAGCTACTGAGATAAGCGGAGACTAGCTAAAAAGGAAAGTGACGATATGTGTTGGAAGTGTTTCCAAGGTTGATGTGATCAAGCATCCATCCGCTACCATAAGTTAGTGTTAAAACCTGAATGATTGCATTTTGGTGTTTTGCGTTGAGCATAACAGACATGATTGGATTATGTCTATACTAATCGATTATTCATTTAAGGAGAATAATGGTTACTCTATTTATTTGAATAATACCTTCAATGGTCTTGCACCTAAAGGAATGGTTTATTGAATCTCGATCAAGTGATACACATTTTCATGCCAAAAGATATAAGATAGTAATGATAGTACCACTTACTTGTGGCCTTGCCATATAAGTCATATTGGTGTAAAAGCATGGAAGAAGCTCCATGTTGATGGATCTTTGGACTCACTCGTTTTGAAAAGTTTGAGACATGTGAACCATGTCTATTGGTGTATTCTCATGAAGAAACTCCATGCAGATGGATCGTTTGGACTCACTTGATTTTGAATCACTTGAGATATGCAAATCATACCACATGGGCAAGATGACTCAAAAGCCTCGTTTTTGGTAAAATGGAACAAGATAGCAACTTGTTGGAAGTAACACATTTTTGATGTGTGCGGTCCAATGAAGTCTTTGAGGCATCTGATGAATATCGTTATGTTCTTACTTCACGAGATGATTCGAGTAGATGTTAGAGTATATTTGCTTGATGAAACACAAGTGCAATTGATTGAATGGTTCAAGTAATTTCAGTGAAGTTGAAGATCATCGTGACAAGAGGATGAAATGTCTATGATATGATCATAGAGATGAGTATCGAGATTCTGATTTTGGCACATAATTAAGACATTGTGGAAATTGTTTCATAATTAATACGCTTTGGAACACCATAGTTTGATGGTGTGTAGGAACATCATAGTTGCACCCTATTGGATATGTAAGTACCATGATGTCTCTTATCGAATTACCACTATCGTTTTATGGGTTAGGCATTAGAGACAACCATTCACTTTAAATAGGGCACCACGTAATTCCGTTGAGATGACACAGTATGAACTATGGTTTGGAGAAACCTAAAATCATTTCTTAAAGGTTTGGGTTCTGACGCGCTTATGTAAAAAGTTTCAGGTTGATGAGCTCGAACCATGGATAAAATGCATCTTCATGAGGACGCCCCAAGCAGGTTGGGTATACCTCCTAATTCAGATCAAAAGCAATAGGGATTGTTTTCTTGAATCGGGTCCTTTCTAGAAAAGTTTGTCTCGA
The DNA here is from genome assembly GCA_021437245.1 of Aegilops speltoides. Classification (NCBI taxonomy): domain Eukaryota; kingdom Viridiplantae; phylum Streptophyta; class Magnoliopsida; order Poales; family Poaceae; genus Aegilops; species Aegilops speltoides. The sequence continues at coordinate 74,255 of JAHHZJ010001317.1, forward strand.
AAAGTTGAGTGGGAGGATGGTGGAGACTTGATGAGTTATTGAACCGTCACTGCAACTAGTGTGTAGCGAGAGCACGGGAGTTGTTCTGTGGCACCTACACCAATTGAAGTAAAAGCTTATGATAGTGATCATGAAACTTTGGATCAAGTCACTACCAGTACCACGTTGGGTGGACAAGGATCACGTCTTTGCTTGAATTGGTATAGTAATCTTGTCTTGAAGGTCATGTTGCTAGACAACAATGAACCTCTGAGCTATGGAGAAGCAATGGTGGGCCCAAATTCCAACAAATGGTTAGAAGCCATGAAATCCGAGATAGGATCCATGTATCCAGCCAACAAAGCATGGACTTTGGTGGACTTGCCCGATGATCGGCAAGCCATTGAGATAAATGGATCTTTAAGAAGAGGAGGACCGGGCATGGATGGTAATGTCACCGTCTATGAAGCTCGACTTGTGGCGAAGAGTTTTTCACAAGTTCAAGGAGTTGACTACGATGAGATTTTCTCATCCGTATAGCGATGCTTAAGTCGTCCGGAATCATGTTAGCATTAATTGCTGCATTTATGAAATCTGGCGGATGGATGTCAAAGCGAGTTTCCTTACCGGTTTTCGTGAGAAAGGTTGTATGTGATACAATCGAGAAAGGTTTTGTCGATCCTAAGGATGCTAAAAGGTATAGCTAGCTCAGGTGATCCTTCTAAGAGGCTGAGGTAAGCATCTCGGAGTTGGAATATGCGCTTTGATAAGATGATCAAAGATTTTGGAGTTTATACAAAGTTTATGAGAAACTTGTATTTCAAAAAGAAGTGGTGGGAGCACTATAGAATTTCCGATGAGTATATGTTGTTGACATATCGGTGATTGAAATGATGTAGAAGTTTACGTGAAAGCATATAGGGTTATTTGAAAAGTGTTTTCAATGGAAAACCTGGATTAAGCTACTTGAACATTGAGCATCAAGATCTATAGGATAGATCAAAATGTATATGGTACTTTCAAATGAGCACATACCTTGACATGATCTTGAAGGTGTTCAAGATGGATCGATCGAGAAAGGAGTTCTTGCTGAGTTGTGAGGTATGAAGTTAAGACTTAAAGCTCGATACTGGCAGAAGAGAAAGAAGGGCGAAGATAATCCCTATGCTTTGACGTAGGCTCTATGAGTATGCTATCTTGAGTCTGCTTGCCGGAAGTGTGCCTTGCCATGAGTCGGTCAAATTTTAAGAATGATCCAGGAATGGATCATTGGATGATGATCAAAATTGTCCTTGGAGTAAATAAGGACATGTTTCTACGATTATGGAGGTGATAAAGAGTTGGGCGTAAAGGGTTACGTCGATGCAAGCTTTAACACCTATCCGAAATGACTCTGAGTAGAAAACGGATCGTATAGTGGAGCGACCATTTGGAATAGCTCCAAGTGGAGGCGTGGAAGCAGCATTTACAATATGACCTAGAGATTTCACGAAGTACATACGGATTCGAATGTTGCGAGACCGTTGACTTAAAACCTCTCTCACAAGCAAAACATGATCAAACCCAAAGAACTCATTGAGTCTTAAATCACATGATGATGTGAACTAATAAACTCTTTGGATGTTGGTCACATGGCGATGTGACTTTCGATGTTAATCACATGGCTGATGTGAACTAGATTATTGACTCTGGTGCAGTGGAAGCTGAAATATGCCCTAGAGGCAATAATAAAGTAGTTATTATTATATTTCCTTGTTCATGATAATTGTCTTTTATCCATGCTATAATTGTATTGATAGGAAACTTCGGATACATGTGTGGATACATAGACAACACCATGTCCCTAGTAAGCCTCTAGTTGACTAGCTCGTTGATCAATAGATGGTTATGGTTTCTGACCATGGACATTGGATGTCATTGATAAGCGGGATCACATCATTAGGAGAATGATGTGATGGACAAACAATCCTAAGCCTAGCAAAAGATCGTGTAGTTAGTATGCTAAAGCTTTTCAATGTCAAGTATCTTTTCCTTAGACCATGAGATTGTGCAACTCGGATCCGTAGGAATGCTTTGG